>PVIC010001669.1:0-87842 GCA_004025085.1 Thryonomys swinderianus | reverse complement strand
TTCCTTCCTTCCTTCCTTCCTTCCTTCCTTCCTTCCTTCCTTCCTTCCTTCCTTCCTTCCTTCCGTTCTTTCTCTCTTTCTTCTTTGTACTTTTTTGGTACCGGGGATTAAACTCAGGCCCTTCTACTTGCAAGGAAGGTGTGGTCCCACTTGAGCCAACCCCCCAATCTCTTGCCACCTCCGGAAGCAGTTCTGGAAGTCTTGTTTCCTAAGTCTCTTTAGTTATTCTACCATGGCTGCCGTGATGTCCTGAATTAATTTACAGTGTTGACTTTTCATGGCCATTTCCATTTTGATAGTTGCCTGGTCCCCGATACAGCAGTAAAGTGAATGAGGACGTGTTGTACTTTTTCTACAGGAGTGAGCCTGCCCTTTCACTGGCTGGCACTTGGGAGCGGCATCCACTGTGTTTGATCGCATCTCCAGGGTGTGAGCAGAGTCTTGCTATGTGGTTCACGTTGGCCTTGGACTCACTGTGCAGCGCGGGCTGGCCTGGAACTCACGTGACTCAGCTTTTCCACGTGCTGGGATCACAGGCATGTGCCACCCCCACCTGGCTTGAGTGCACTGTTTAAAAACGTGAAAAATGTCCTGACCTGCTTCCGAAAGTGACAAGAACAATGGGATAAGTGTGTTCAGCAAGATGATGGGCATTTTGAAGGAGATTAATAGGAATGTTTCTAATGAATTTTAAAAATCTGAATAGTCACTGTATTTTTCAATCATACTTTGTTCAGGTAAAGTCTACCTGAAGAGTTCTTACCTTTCTAAGAAGTGTGTGAGTTTGGATGTGGGACTAGCGAGAGTGTGTGTTACAACCAGTTGTCGTAAATGATCAAGAAGACACAAGGGGACAGTGCCTTATATTTTCTTCCCTTATGAGCTTGTTTATTCCTTTTTACATTTCTCACGTGGTAGTGAATTTTCCCATGTGGAGGCACCGTCATAAGCATTTTATCATTTGGAGGAAAACTACCCAGTCAGTAGGTATCTGCACTTCACACTAAGTGATGACTAGTATCTCAGGAGCGTAGAGTGAGACCTGACTCTGTAAGGAGCACTGAGTCCTGGACGAAGGACGCACGAAGCTAGAGACGGGTCTTCCAGCGTGGGCTGTAGCCTGACTACTGCAACGAACCACAAGGGGAAAGGGCCTTAGTAAGTCTGGATCCTTTCAGCTCTGCACTCGACAACGGGGCACTCTAAGTGCTCTCTCTCCTGCCTGTGTACAGGCGATGGTTTCTAAATTGTAGCTAATTTCCTTTACAGAAAGCATTTCTTCTGTGCCAACGTTTGGAACCCAAGCATTCGCTCATGTATTCTACAAATACCTAATTAGGCCCCAAATATGCCAATCATTGCGTTAGGAATTAGTGGTATTACACAAGCGAGGCAAAATTCAATCTCTGCATTTGAAGTGTTCGCAATCAAGTAGGGAAGAACTCGTGGCCCAGTAAGCGAAGTTAATTTCTCATTCAGGTGACCTTTTCCAGATAGTCCTTGAGCCTCATGATTACACAGCATTTCCTCATTAGCTTTTTAATCATGAAAGGATGAAGATGAGCTTTAGCATGGGCAGGATATGTGCAATAGAAATTACAGTATTTCATATCGGTCTTAGTTTCAAGTTATGAGGTGAAATCCCTATCACGCTCCTTACACGGATATAACAAGAGTAGCAATGTTGATTGCCTTCTCAACCTGAGTAGGGCTGCTTTTCAGGTCACTTCTGCTTTGATACCATTGTTGTTGCAAGGGTCTCTAACATACTCAATGGCACATGCCAATTCATGGAAGAAAAAGGAGTTCAGGAGATAGTATGGGAACAATACCAGTTTTTAGTGAAATAGATTCTGTTTCATTTGTAAGAGAATCATCTGTCTATACCTGATGTGTGTGTTTATCCCTCTTCTGTGCCTATGGCCAAGGGCTGAAAACAACTGCAGCTTCCCTACGGCCTCTGCGCTCAGGATACCTGCTATATCCCTGAGCTTTGTCTGGGCAATCCCAGCCACAGCCCCTTTTCTATGCACATGCAACACTGAACATGTAGCTGTGTTCTCAGTCAGAGACCAACAAGCTTGTAAATGGAGATAATAAGTGTTTTAAGCTTTACTCGCAACTACTCAACTACCATGATAGCTACAGGCAAGACATAAAATAATGTACACGAATGGGTGGTAGGACAGACCAGATTTGGCCTGCAGTCTGACGTTGCCAATCCTTATTCTAAATGTTTACTAGTTCAGCTGATTGGACTACGAGAAGGCACTCAAAGTAAGGGTGGCAAATCTATTGGCCAGTCTTAGGAAGATCAACAGCCTCTGAAGGGACCTGGCATAGGATTTTTGTACAAGTTGATGTGCCCTGGTAGACTGAAGGATAGATAGGGCAATTGTTGGTAGTATCAGTTCTAGCTGTAGCCCAAAGTAATTAGAAACTGTTAGTAGAGTAAGATTTTTAAAAATTAGAAAAATGATATCCAAATAAAGTCGGTGGGTAGCACGAAGGTTAGAGAATTCACTAACACTGGTGAGGGCTGTCTGTGTCGCGGAATCCCTGATGCTGTGGCGCTTGGGAATTTTATACATCATAAAAGAAATGCTACTAGTTTTAAAGCGCATCCCAGGTTCAGTCTGGCCACTCCTGTAGGATTTCTATTGTTCTGATTTCCCACTGCTAGAGGTTACTTCAATACATATCTTTTTCTGAGAATTTGAGTAACCTTCTTCCCTGCCTGTAGGTTGAGAACAGGAACTGTGTATCAAATATTCATCACTCAATATTGGCTGTGGTAGGAGATTTCTTTTTATGTCTTTAAATCTAGTCTTTGAGTGGATGGACAAGCCAGCGTAACTTTTACTTGAAAACATGAGGACGCTTTCTCTGGGGGTGCCCGCTGAGGAGAAGGCATGAATGTGTAACCCCGCTGGCCCCACCATCACGCTCAGTGAGGCACTGGGACTCCATAGGGTGAAAATTGTTCCACGACAAGCCTGGTTTATTCCGGTTGTTGCTTCTATTGAAGGTCTTGGGGGAAACCGTTTTATATTTCTCACCTGAGTGCTGTGAAAGATTCAGGGCTGCCTGGGAACAAGTTAAAAGAACGTTGCATTATTATTCAATATACTTTTTATATCCAGTTATCCCTGGCCGGAGCTTCACACTGCTCCTAGCAGACCCTGGAACTTAATTCGACCTATGTCGTTTCTGACAGTGTTTTATGGTCCCCTTCTGTGACTGCCAATCTTAGAATGACTCAGATTTTAGAAGAAATTTTTGTTCTTTTTTGCCAGAGTCTTGGGAAAGAAGGTGCAACTTTATAACTACTCAAGGTAGAAAAACATCTTATCATGGAAGGGGTGAATTCTTGGATTTGTTAACATACAGTATCTCCTTTCACAGCTACACTGAAAGATATTTTATTATTTTGGCTCATTCTCATTATAAAAATAAAAAGTCAGCTGCCAAACATAGCATAAAACAGGGCACCCTGTTCTGTGGAAACTATTTCTTATAGATCTAGGAATAGACCGAATAATATGAATCTTTTACATATCTCTTCTTGAGAACAGGCAGAAATAGTCATCCTGACTATAGTTACTCTGTTCTGCACCAATCTGCACAAGTAATACATCTAGCATTTGCAACTTGCTATGTAGTAGTCAGCTTGCCCTTAAGTAGCAGATACACTTAATTCATTGTGTAATGAGTGTAGTATCCTGTTACCTCTTACCACAAGGTCCATCTTCAGGAAACTTTGACAGTCCTGTTCATGCACGGAGCTCAAAAAGCTGAATAGGAAAGCCCAGGGGTGAGCAATGAGGTATTTCAGTCCTCAGAATCCCACGTGATCCTTTAGGAGAAGTAGGCTTCCCTTAGGATTGTATTTTAAGTAACAAGTCAGATAGTCAATGCATATCGATGTCCACTGTATGGTGGCCTCTAAGAGACACTCTGACAATGAGGTTACGTACAGTCCGGAGAAAAGCAGCTCAGGGATCAGCCGAGGTGGAGCTGGACAGAAGTCTGCCATGTACCTTTGTTTTACACGAAGCTTGTCTTTTCTTTCAAGAAAGCTGTGCTCCATGCCGCTTGAATGGCTGTCTCCTGTTCTAATTAATTTGAGGGATCTCTGTTGGATTTTAATTACAGACCTATTAATTCATGGGAAGAGCTGACAGACATAGGTTTGTCATAGCAAATTAATAGGCAAGTGCTGGGCAGAAAGTCCTGAAGAGTCTTCAGTAATTGATTCACAGACAAGTTGCTACGGGAAGTAGGAAGCACAGGCAGAATACCTTTAATTTCCACGAGTAGTGATTTTAGACAGAAAGGTGCTGAAGCCAAACATGCAGACCCCGGCTAGGATTTATATCTTCCAGTGAGACGGGAAGCTTAATTTCGGATGCTATTAATAGAAGAAATAAATAGGAAATTGAGCTGAGTCATCTGGAAAGAAGTTGAGGAAAGTCCCTTCTGATGGTATAAGCACAACACAGGCAGAGAATAAACAGGTTTTTGCTTTCTTACTTTTTTCCTTAGCAGGATTTGTCCTCAAACATCAACACAAAACTCTAAAGAAAGCTGAGCTACAGAAAGGTCCTTATTTTGCCTCAGTCAAAAGCCTATGACAGGAACTGGGAGAATCGCCAGTCTTCTCCCTCTGAGTCCTCTTCCAACTTCGGGGCTTTGGTCACTGTGAGAAAGACAAAGCCATGCAAAGAGAGCCAGGGTGCCCACAAAGCCCTTTTGCCCCAATGCAAACATGTTCCCGCTCGGGCTCTGCCCTGGCCAAGTTTGGGAAAGGGAACTCAGAAACGGCAGCTGATGAATCTTCCCGCTCCAGAATTAGCTCTGCCCTTGTCTATCGCCCGAGGGCATCTGAAGGAAGGGGAGAAACACTGCTACTTGAATGCACTTTAAAGCTTCTACCCTTAAAAGCGTAGTTAGAGGTCTGAGTACGTCATCTAGATCAGTGCTGGTTCCCCTCGAAGACTGAAGTTTCTCTCTCTGACCCTGAGCCACCCTTGGGAAGGCAGGAGACGAGGTCAGAGAAGCAAGGAACCTGCAGTTACTGCCTGGAGACGTCAGTGCGTATGTCTGTGGGGAAACAATCCGTCCAACCGCTGTGTCTGTAGGGCAGAGGTTCTGCAGAGAAAAGCATCCTCTTAGGGCCAAGGTGGAATTAGGAAAGGATTTAGAGCATTCAAGAAGAACTTCCTAATTAACAGAGTGTTGTGACTATAGAATAAAGATAAGGGAAAATATCTTTAATACCTAAATAATACATATAATAGTGTTTGTTTTTAGAAACACACCCCCTACCTTTGCAGGACAATCCTTATCTTTTAAGACCCCTGTAGGGAACAGAAGTAGGGGTCCCTTATGCTTGTTTTCTGTACGCATTTTCATATTCATATATTTAATCTGATACTGACTCTTGGTGAGTTTGTAGTTTATTCTGCTGCCAAATATTATCTGTGTTTCTTAAGGAAACAGTGTTATTTTCTTTTTAAAAAGTGTTACTATACAGCTATTTAAATGGTATGAAAATACTTAGTTATTTTTCTTGAAACATTTCCCATGGCAAAGGTACAGTGTGGAGTTGTAATCCCTTAACATCACTGAGCAGATCCCACCTTTAGTTTTTTCCAGTGAAATGTCTTCTTTTTCTTTAACTTCCAGCACCCTCATTTTTGGGATATTTTCCATCCTTTTGAATGACCATTGTTACTATAAAACAAAGCTCAAAGTCTCTCAAAATGAGAGCTGTGACAGGTCAGCAAAAGCATTTACTCTACTTCCTGGGGACAGCAGATTTTTCTCTCCTCACTGACACTGCTAGTTCTTCAGCCATCTTTTCCAAGCAGCGCTCGCTGATCTGTACAGTGCTTACAGAGCATGTCCCCTAATTTTTTCATGTCGTTAAAATCAAATCATGTCATAAATTGTAAGAGAACTACCCATTTCAGATTTGTGCTTCAAACATCTTGCTGCATATCAAAATCACCTGCGGGTCTATTAAGCACAATAGCGACTCACCTGTACGTCACAGGAAGAGGGTCAGAGTCTCTGGGAGGGAGGTCTGGGAATCTTTATTTCCCAAAAGCTTTCCCCAGGATTCAGATATACAGCTGGATCTGGAAACCACTGCACAAGCTTACGTCTTGTCATCTCTCCAGGTGTAGCAGTCCTTTAAGTGGCAAAACGAAAGACTTTTCTCCTCAGTCAAGTTGCTTAAAATAATAGTTACTCGGGCTGGAGGGTTAGCTCAGTGGTTCCGGCACCTGCCTTGCAAACGCAAGGTCCTGAGTTCAGTCCCCGGTAACCACATATAATGCTGGGCGTGGAAACACGCCCACCAACAATCAACACCGCATACCACAGTGCCGGACGTGGTGGCTCACGCCTGTCATCCCAGCACTCGGGAGGCAGAGACAGGAGGATTGCTGAGTTCGCGGCGGCTTGCCTGGGCACCATAGTGAGCTCAGGGCCAGCCTGAACTACAAAGCGAGACCCTGTCTCAAAAAGCAAAAAAAAAAAAAAAAAAGTTACTCGATTAATTAAAGTGTATGGCAGAAACACAATCTATTATTAATCCATTTCTGTGGGGAGAAAAATCCCTTGGGGAAATATCTCTAGAAAAAGCTATGTTATACTCTCTATAATAACCATGCAAAGAATTAATATTTTCTAATTAGCTCAAAAATGAAAATACTCCAGCAAGGTTGGTCTGTAGTTTGATCAGATAATAGACATGAAAGTATCACAACAAAACTTGGCATATGATAGATTAATGAATTCAATTAATTCTTTTAGTATTAGTTCAATTAATACTTCCTTTCTTATAGATTTCCACTGCTTCCATATTTTCTCATCCTTCTGCCTCTGTCTCCTTTGTACATATACAACCTTTGATTTTCCATTAATGTGAAGAAAAAACATGTACAGTAGCTTCAGAAGTTTGGCATTACATAATATTAGTTGTTATTCTCTGGACTATGAGGCTAAATAGAATATTTACACTTTTACTGGTTCACTGACACATGTTTAATTAGTCTCTAGTGAACTAGCCTCTTTATATTAAATGCAGATTCTCTTCTGTGACTAAAAGAGCCCCAATCCTCTGTCTTTCTTACAGATTAACAAATTGTTGGACAAGAATCAATCCTTTTCTTCTCATTGATCCCAAAGCACTTTGTACCTCTGCTGCAGAGCTATGATACACTAGCTTTTGTTTTAATTACCTAAGTGTAATTTTATTTTCTCATTTTAATTACTCTTTGTAGTACAGTACCTTTCTAATTGGAGATGCTCACTGAGTTCTTTCGTTCCTTGCATTTATCACAGTTGGGATTGGTTGAATGTATGATTGGAGCATTGGCTCTTGTTTGATTTTTTTTCAGCTACATGAGAATATTTTCTAGGGGAGGCCCATCTATCGTATATAATGTCTGAAAAGATCATGCTTTCCTCTGTCCCAAAGAATTCTCCAATTTCTTTTTCACATTTCTCTGTCTCTGCCTCAGTAAGCTATTTATTTATGCTTTCTATAGCTCACAATTTCTCTTTCATTCACTCTAAATAATTTCTTTCTTATCACTTCATGAAAGCTTCTCTCATCATGATCACCAATGATCTAAAGTATTATTGATTTTTTGGTATAATTAAAATAGCTGATGCCTTTTTTTTTTTTTTTGGAAACATTCTGTTCACTTGATGCATGATGCTATACTCTTCATCTGTTTGACTTCTATTGCTGTGCTGAATTACCTGAGAGAATCACTTAAAATGAGGAAGATTTATTTTGGTTTATAGTTGCAGACATTTCAGTCTGTGGTCACTTGGCTGCATTGCTTTGGTGCCAGTGGTGAAGAAGAGCATCATGGCAGGCAGGGCATGGAGAGCAGAGCTGCTCACCTCATGAAGCTGAGGAAACAAAGGGACAGAGAAAGAGAGAGAGACTGGGGTCTCTACATCTGCTTCAGAACTACACCCTCCATGATTTAACTTCCTTTCACAAAGCTCCACCTCCTGCAAGTTTCACCAATACGCCATAGGCTGACAATCAATCTTTAGTGTGTGGACCTCAAGGAACCATTTAGGATCCAAACCATCACATTTTAGTTTCTTTCTTTCTTTCTTTCTTTCTTTCTTTCTTTCTTTCTTTCTTTCTTTCTTTCTTTCTTTCTTTCTTTCTTTCTTTCTTTCTTTCTTTCTTTCTTTCTTTTTCTTTCTTTCTTTTTTTTTTTTTTTGAGACAGGTTCTTGCTTTGTAGTTCAGGCTGGCTCTGAGCTCACTATGGTGCCCAGGCAAACCTTGAACTCAGCAATCTTCCTGCCTCTGCCTCCAGAGTGCTGGGATGACAGACGTGAGCCACCAGGCCCGGCACTGTAGTGTGTGGTATTGATTGCTGGTGGGCGTGAGTCTCCACACTCAGCATTGTATGTGGTTACCGGGGATTGAACTCAGGACCTTGCGCTTGTGAGGCAGGTGCCAGAACCACTGAGCTAACCCTCTGGCCCACATTTTAGTTTCTTAATTTTTCTTATCTTACAGGTTAGTCTTCTGATGATAACTCCTTTACCAAGCTGTAGGTATTAGGTACCCTGGGGCTCTGTTCTGGATCTGCCTAACTCATTACCTTGTTTGAATTCTTGTTTTCTGGGGTCCCGCTGCCTCAAAAGGAATGGAGAATGACCTTTTGAAAACACAAATCTAATGACTTTACACACTCTCCACAGATTAAAATCATCCCTGCCTTTGAATCCGTACTTCAGACAAATCCCAAATTATCATGACCCACAAAACTCTAAACCAATACTTCTCATGCCTGAAGATGTGTCACAGTCACTGGGAGGATCTACTTGTTAACACCCAGAGCTGGGCCTCAGGATTTCTGGTTTTGGAAATCTGACTCAGAGGTGGAGAATTTACATGTTCAGCAGTCCCAGGAGTGGATTGGCGCTTCTGGTCTGGGAATCACACTTTGTAAACTCCTGTTCCTTACGCTCTGTCTCCTGTCTACTTCTCCACCCTTCATTCATTAACTGTTTTCCCTTTGATGGTCCTCTACCCTGGTTCTACTTTCCCTGAAATAAGAACTTTTTAATTAATTGTTCAGTCTTCCCAGAATGTTCTTCTTGTGCTTTTGATTTTGCGATTGAAGTTTCCTTCTTGCTAGTGACATCTCAGTTTGTCACCGATACAGTCTCTCCTTCTCCCTTAGCACCCAATATAAAAATCATCCAAACTATTTTTATAAACTTCTCTTTCATACATTTTTTGTATAGTACTTATTACTATTACTTTTTCCTTATTTATCCACTTTAAATAAGGTTCATGAGACCACTGGTCTTATTGCTTTGCTTACCTCCATAGCTCCAGCAACAGAGAATACCTGAAACATAGCAATGACACAGTAAATGCAAGCTGAACCAAGGGGAGGGGCTCTTAGTGACTTCATTTCTGAGTGAAGCAAAGGAGATACTGAGCACATTCAAACTAAATCACTACTGAGCTTTTGTGGCACAAATTTTGAAAGATGAAAAAACTGGTTAAAATTCATCCCCTTCACCTATCTTGCACTGTTTGGTCTAGTTTCCTCCCTTTATGACCTCATCATTTGATTAAATCCAATTTATTATTCATTTGGACTGATGACTCTTGCATTTAGGTATCAAAAACAAGTTTCTTTAAGATATGGTGGAGATAACTATATAACATGGATGCTGAGGCAAGAAACTTCTGTCTTTAAAATAAAGAGCAAAATAATAAAATTGATAAGTGGGTTGCAAATAAAAAAAAACAATTTACAAAAGCAAAAACAAAACAGTCAGACATTTCAAGTTTGGGAACTCCATGGTACTTCAAATTGTCACTTCTTTGTTACTCTCTTTCAGCCCTGAATATTTCCCTCACGATATTTATGGTAATTCAAATTTATTTTTGTGTGTCCTTTTTTTTTTCCTTGTATTTCCCATTTAGATGTACGTATAGTGCTTAGTACTTGGGAAATGATCAATACACAATTTAGTACAGTGCATCTTGCATTATCTTCACTCTTTAGTGGATCTGTCTTCCTTCTGGAATATGAAGTCCTTGAAAGTGGCAAAGTATCGATTTATCTCCATATCAACAAGCCCAGTAGTCTACTGCCTGACATCTAGGAGGCACTGGATTAATGAATGCTGAAGTGAATTGTTCTCCCTTTCAGGGGTGTGAAGGAATGTTTGTCTTCCTATGAACTGGTAGCACCCATGTGCTCCATGCTATGGCTGGTCCATACTGGTTCATAAGAGCCAGGTGCTGTATTTTTAGGGATTCTGTGAGTTGCTTGATATCATACTGGTAGTTTCATATCACCCATGGTGAGAACATTTGTATCTTAGGGATCAGAGAAGATTACAAATCAAGCATTTTATTTCTTGTTTGCTGTGTCAGATAACCAATTGTTACCTTTTGTATGAATGTCAGTACACTAAGCAAATAATGATTTTTGTTTCTGCCTAATTTTCACCCCTCTATTTTCTGATCATAGACTCTGGCTTCAGTTGTTAAAAATTTATGTAACTACTATGTATTTCCAACATTGACAAATTGGCTGAAAAAAATAACTGATACTTTGTACTTTTTTGAACATCACCTCCCCATCAGCACAATGAATGAGTAACTGAGATCAAACACATATACTAAAAATTTTGTATTGCAGTTTTATTGAATAGATCTTATAGTAAGTTTTCTTACTATATCTGCTTGCACATACATAATAATAAAGGTGGAAAAAACTTTGAGAGAGGCTGGACATGTCTTTGCCCTTGCTGGCACTGATAGTTTCATAGATGCATACTCATCTCCAAAGTCATAGTTGCACCCAATAAATATAGAGATCTTTTTAAAGATGTCAACTGTACTTCAATAAAATGGCTGAAAAATAAACATATGGTACAAGTTGACCCTTGATTTTGACCAGAGTTCTTTCTTAAGATTTCCAAAAGCACTGGAAGAGAAAAGTCCCATTTCTATAAATCTTTTAAGGTCATATTAACTAGAAGGTCACTCTTCTTTGTCTTCCCTGTGTTTTGTTTCCATTGAGTTGGTAAGTTTCACATTGCCTGTCAATTTCTCCTCTTTCAATGCTGTTTTATTTAAATTTGTTTGTTTGAGTTGTATTTTTATTCATTCATATATAGAAGAATTCTAACCAGTACAGGATAGATGTTCAAAGTTAATATTTTATTAAGAGCATAGGTATGAACATGACATAGCATTTTTCAGTAAGGATATAGAATTGGATCAGTAAGTCAAAAAACCTGTATTGGTTGGAGTGCCAGGTCCAACAAATAGTAGCTGCAGGAAGTTAGCAAAACTAACCTCATTAGTCTGTTTCTTCAACTGTGAAACAGGGAGACTACTACTTCCACAGTATAACTAAACATAAAAAATGACAATAGGTGTGAAAGTATTTTATGAACAGTAAAGAAACCTATATCCATGATAGCATTATTAGTATTGTGGAGAAATGTGGCATTTGTCAAGCAAATTAATTATTAGACAATGTTTCTGAATGTAGCAATTTATAAATATTGAAAGTTTCCATATTCTGTGTTGTTTAGGTTGTGATAATTTAATACATGAATATGTCCTGAATTTTAGAAATAAACCACAGCAGCAAAATTTGTTCCTGTTCTCAGATTCTTCTTTTTTAGATGAGTTTACGATGAGAATATGGGAAAAGAAAGTCAAGAGAACTTTGTTTTCATACTAATAGAGTTACTAATCTCTGCATGACTTACAATGAGTCATTGGGCTTCCCTGAACCTCCATATTCCCACCTACATGACAAAGAGCTCGGGCTAGTTCTCTAAAATGCTTTCTAGCTCAATAAATCAAGATACTTAATTGAGGAGACAGGGCATGAACACATGCACAGATAAAAGAGTGCTTACAAAGTCATTTAACAACACACACACACACACACACACACACACACCCCAGTGTAGACAGTGTCTGTTCAGTGTTGAAATGAGTTGTCATCAGGCCCGGGCCGGTTACCGGCACTGTCTGATGACCTCGGGAGGGTGAGCGGGGACGCGGAATCACAGCTCCCGGACTCCGTGCTGGTTGAGAAACTTCTCCCCCTTATTATGGAAGTTATAGGAGTTTATATAGGGCAGCTTGGAATGTGATTGGATGAGAGGGAGGAAGCAGTGCTTGCAGCGGGATGTGATTAGGCTCAAGGGTGGAAGTAGCATTTAGCAATGTATGATTGGTCTGCATCACCTGCGTCACCTGCGTCATCTGCATTTGTGTGTCACTATGGTTTCTTAAATGCGCTTGGCATCTTTTGGTCCACTAGGAGAGAAAGAGAGAGAAATGAAGCACCTGGAGAAAGGTTTAGCCACAGTGAGTCAACTGATAGAGTGGCCTTACTTGGGTGGTCCTACTCAGGAAAAATATCCATACCTTGATCAATGAATCCTATGCCAATGAACCACTTACAATAAAAAAAACACCTTAAAAAACAAAGATTCATCCCATGCACTGATGTACTAACAACAGGCCACATGAAATTCTACTTGGTGTCTGTCAGTGTTAGGTATTTTCACATTTCTTCTTTCATTTAATTCCGGAGAACTTGCCAAAGGTCAGCCAAGAATCAAGTGGCAGAAGAGAATCTAATAAAAATCTCTGGATACCAAGTCCAGCCTTCCTGTCACCTTAGCAATACCGCATAACTCCTCACCCTTATGTATGCAAACTTATTTCACTCTAGGCCTCAAAACATGTGGCCAAGTGGCTATATTTGTTTCCTTCCAACTTACAAAATGTAAATGTAACACTTTTACACATTAAAAAAAATAGTTTTTTTAAAAATATGCATACCTCGGGCCGGAGGGTTAGCTCAGTGGTTCCGGTGCCTGCCTCGCAAGCGCAAGGTCCTGAGTTCGATCCCCGGTAACCACACATAATGCTGGGCGTGGAGACATGCCCACCAACAATCAACGCTGCATACCACAATGCCGGACGTGGTGGCTCACGCCTGTCATCCCAGCACTCAGGAGGCAGAGACAGGAGGATTGCTGAGTTCGCGGCGGCTTGCCTGGGCACCATAGTGAGCTCAGGGCCAGCCTGAACTACAAAGCGAGACCCTGTCTCAAAAAGCAAAAAAAAAAAAAAAAATATGCATACCTCTATTATTTTTTATTGATAATATTCAAGGAACTGTTTGTTTTGGTTCTTATTTATGCTTATGTATCCTGAAAGACTATTGATCTTCAGTAGCCGCCTTTTCCTTCAATTGTTACGCTATTCACTTCACTCTTTCAACAGCAGTTCACTTACAGTGAAGCATTCTTCTCAATTTGAAAACAGAATTCTTTCTGTGTGTGGGAGAAAACATTATCACTAAGTTTCTTTGTAATTCTTCTCTCCAGTCCATCTTGTCAGCTTGACCATGTACTCCCTCCACTTAGGCCCCTGGAGCATTATGAATAGATGGTGCTTTGTTAAGATGTGTGGCTGTGTCATCCTGGTGCTGTGCTTTGCAACAGCTGATCTGGTGGGCAGATTTATGTCTTCCTGATTTCTCTGAAAAAATTTAAATGATCAGACCATTCTTCCAGTGCCTGAAGCAGCTCTCCACCCCTCCACATCCCATCCTGTGAGTCCTCCATGGGAAACATTCTGTACAAGTAGATGAACACAAGTGGAGAGAGAAGTCTCTCTGTCATGTGCCAGACCCTGGTGCTCAGGGACAATAATGTGAAGTTATATTCTTTCCCAGTGAGAGACAGTTGCCGAGTTTCAGATTGCATACGGGGATCCAGAACCAGCTCGAGGGTGTCAGCGTCAGAACGGTGCATGTGCACTACTTTTAGAAGCCTCACCCTTAAAGACAACTTAGTTTCACTACTGCTCATTAGAGGATGTGCTGCAGACCATCAGGGACATGCTCTGCACAAGGGTTGAAATCTTGAAATTTAGAATTATATAAGGTGCTCCTATTAAGTACTATACTGTTTTGTATTTGCATTGATTGAGAAGGCGAATGTCTTAGTGCCCACTTGCTTCACATATTTGTATTTTTTTTAATCCGTAAGAGCTGTGTATAAATTGAGGCTCTCTGCACATGATAAAAGATTAGCTGAGGCCAATCTGCTACAAAGTGAATAATGGAAGAGCCTGTATTCAGCTTGCTGCATAGATTCTTTTAGAAAACAGCAAGTTTTGACATCCTGCAGCTCAGGATTGTTTTTAAGCAATACAAAAACATATTAGTAAATTTACGTAGTAATTTGATTTTTAGTGTTGGACAAAGCTGCTTTTGATTTAATATGATTCTATTTGGAATGCAGGTTACATGAGATATTTTTCTATTACTAGACTTCCAAGGTCAATCAAATAAATATTACATATAGTCGCCTCCCCCTTGGGATCCACCCAAAGCGCCCCAGTGGATGCACTAATCAAAAGACAGTACTGATTCTCCTACAGCATGCACTGTTGTTCCTATGCATGCATATCCGAGATGCAGTTTAACACTTAAGCACAGTAAGAAATTGATAATAATAACTAATGATAAAATAGAGTACACTAATTTACTCTAATGAAATTGTGTGAACACAGTCTCTCACTCTTTCAAAACACCTTATTTTAGTATATGTGCTGCCGAAGCGAGCACTCAAAACACCTTATTGTATTATATCCCCTTTCTCTTGGGGGTGGTATGAGATACAAGACCCTCGTTTAAGGCAAAGTGAGGTGGGTGATATACCCACTGTGATGTGGTGAGAGGCTAGTCGGTGAGGGCGACTGGAACATGTGTCAAGACAGTTCATCCCTTCACCGAGATGGCTATCAAGTGACTGACAGAGAGCATATACCGCATGGATAACCTGGACAGAGGATGATCTACGTCTTGGGTAGGGAGGAGCGGGACAGTGGGACATTCTGTCATGCTACTCAGAATGGCAAGCAGTTTAAAATGTGAATTGTTTACTTCTGGAGTTTTTATGTAGTGTTTTCCTACGTAGTGCACTGAGGGTAACTGAAACCATGGGGATCAGCATGATAGATAAGTGGAGGGAAATACTATACATTACTGGGGCTGAGTTGCTTGAGGCATACTCGGTAGAAAGAAAAATGAACTCTTTGGTGTGTAGTTCCACGAATCTTGACAATTATCCATGTTTCCTTAATGATACTTTTGACTTTTTCAGCACCTCACATAAATAAAAGCTGGCTTCTTCATTTAGCATAAAGACTCTTAACTTCATTCTTATGGTTGCACGTATCAATAGTTGGCTTCTTGTTATTGGTATGTAATATTTCATTGCATAGAAATACCACACTTTTTTACATTCATTCATGAGTTAATGGACATTTCCCACTATTTTTAGCTATTATACATAAATATTATTTTCTTTTTTGAGTCAGGGTATCTTTCTGTAGCTCAGCCTGGCCTTGATCTCACAGCAATCTACCTGTGTCAGTCTCTCAGGTGTTGAGAGCATACACCAACTCACCCAACCAAATAAATATCCTTTAGAAATGTTGTGTGGACATATGCTTTCATTTATTTTGGGTGACTTTACAGAGTTTGAATGGCTGAGTCATGTGACAAATGCAAATTTAACTTTTTAAAAAATTGTAATGCTCCACATACCACAGTGCCGGGCGTGGTTGCTCACGCCTGTAATCCCAGCACTCGGGAGACAGAGACAGGAGGATTGCTGAGTTCCAGGCTTGCCTGGACTACATAGTGAGCTCAGAGCCAGCCTGAACTACAAAGCGAGACCCTGTCTCAAAAAAAAAAAAACCCAAAAAATTGTAATGCTCTTTTCCAAAACAGTAGTACCATCTTGTATTTCCATTAGCTAGATATAAAAATTATTTTTTAAATTCTTCTCAACATGTAGTATGGTCAATCTTTTTAATTAAGCCAGGTGTCTAGTAATATCTTCTTATGGTTTTAATTTGTATTTCCCTAAGCATTCATGAAGTTGTTAGTTGGTACTCAATACATCAGAAGGAATTCAGCATCTTTCTATCTATGAATTTCCATTCTGTGTATCTTCTTTGAATGAGGATTAATGGCAATGTGTCCATTATTGTAATCATTTAAAACATTTAGACATTCACTGTGGTTTTTGGTTATACTTTGTGTATTCCTTAAAATATTTCATAAGCATACAAAGATCTATCCAGAAACAAATCACAAACAACATAATTACAAGCTTGCTTCAATGAATCTAATATTTTGTTTTTCAGTTTTCAGTCTAATTATCAATTATTCCAGCTGGAGTATTCATAATTCTTTGACCAGAAAAATTTCATTTTGATTTTTTTTCTCTACATGGACAGGTGTCTCCTCATTGAGCTGTATCACTAGGACCTCTGTATTGCTTTCCACAGTGTCAGCTTCTGGATGAGAGTATGAGTTTCATGAGGATGGCAATTATGCGCTACTCATCTTTGTATCCCCAGTACTCAGCGCACGACTTCCTCAAGGCACTGGAGACATGAGCGCGTGTTAAAGTGACGTCAGGATTACTGCAAATTATTGCAACATTAATGTTCAGAATTCATTTGTCCTGGAAACAGAAAGCAGTGACTCTTGGAGAGCATAAGCTCAATTTTGGAATCAGATAGTCTTGGATTCACATTTCATCCTTGTCATATACTATGTATGCCACCCTAGACAACAAATTCATCTTTTATATATTAATTTCTTCATTTATAAAATCAAGATAATGAGAGTCCACTCAGTCTGTTCTAAGGGAGTTATTAGTAGTGGTGGTATGAAAATTTCTAAGTGTGTTTTCCTGTCATCACAGCTTTCTGCTTTACAAAAAAAAGTGAAAGTATTGAATTTACATACTACAACAAAGTTGTATTGTTTTAGTGCCCCCCAAAGTTGTTTTGTATCCTATACATCATCTAGAATTTTCTCCACCTATCTGAATTCCACTCCTGGGATTACAAACCCTATTATGTCTGTTGTTTCTTGGTTCCCTTGCATTTTCTTAATAGTGTGTTACAATGGTTTCATAAATCAATGATTTCGACTGTGACTTGCAGAATGAACACTTCACAGAAGAGTTTCTGTATTTCACTAACAAATAGAAGGTTCTCATCTCCTCCCTGCTTCATTCAGAACAAGATATATTCACAATAAGAAAGCGGTCATAATCGTGAGACATATGTTTTCTAAGGATGTTTTAAAAAGAGTTTACAGTATTACCTGACTGCATCCATAGTCACATTGGATACTACAGCAGAAGGCGCACAGTATCTTCCATTCATTTACTCTTCTATTTTTCCACTTATCTGCTTCTTTATTTTTCCATCTGACTGGTATTTATTTAGTTTACTATTCTCATCATTTTGCTTTCTGTCCCTTCACGTATTGTTTTCTACCTATACTTTTAATGAGAACTAGGCTAGGAGTCAGAAGACGTCTGTTAATCCTACTGCGTGACAGTCACTGAGCTCCGCCCTAAGAATTCGTACTCATCTGCAAAATTGCTTCTCATAAATGTCTTAAATTGTAAAATTGTGGATTAAGCCTACAAAGCAACTCTGTATTTTCTGAAAAATGATAACACACATGGTAACATTTTTATGGGCAAATAACTGAAAGGGCATAGTCTCTATTTTAAAGTTTAAAAAATTCAATCTTTGGAGACAGGTGGATTTAAACTAGCTTCACAAGCGGATGAGCACTCTTCAGACAGCCTTCAAAACACCCCCAGCCCCTTCAATTTCACATCTCTAACCCCCCACCGACATTAAGACATTGTGTCTGTGTCATCAATTCCAGACTTCTTGTGAACTGGAGAATTCAATCACGGTAGAGACAATATTTCCTAGGAAAGCGTGTTACTTGTGATTCCTCCAGTGAATGTCCATGCTGATCCTTAGTTTGGCTCAATAGAGCTAAATACATATCTTGTTGCATCTGGTAAATTAATATAAGAAAGTTGAGATTCCTGGAGTCACCTGGCAGGCCTTTACATGAACCTTTGTTGCCATGCACGGATGGCAGCCAAAGAGAAGAGTCAGGTGATTGTGTCCACAAGTCATACAGTTCTGCCCCCCTCATTTCCCTTCTTTGTTCTCCTGGACCCCTTCTCCTGCTTCTTCTTTCCTCTTTTGAAAGGTCTCCCCACTGCCCATAAAAAGCGTCCATCTGGTCTTCAATTCTCCGGTTTTTCTGAAGGCTTAGGCTGATGTTTCCATTGCTTTGTCTTTGGTTCCTTGAAGCAAGATAATTGATTTCCCCATACAGATCTATACATTATGCATTAGTGGATGAGAGATCACACACAAATGGCAGCACTTGGCAGGAGGCATCAACGCAGATTAGCCTGAGCTGATCAAATAATAACCACAAGTCAGCTCTGTTCTCTGCTCGATGGGTCTCTGGAGGGAAATCTCAAGAATCTTTTCTATTTTTCACAATGGCTTTCTTTTTCTTGTTCTCTTAATAAAAACATTTATTCCCGGGGCATCCTGGGGTAAGACTTAGCCCTAATTAGTACCAGTCATCAAAGAATTAAATATTAAAGAGTAGAAATACGACAGAACTGTCAGAGTTCAGGAAATAATGGCAGGAGAATTATACTGGCATTACAGTACTACTTAAGCATATTCAAGGCAAAATATGGGCTTCGAGGAAAACCAGAAGCAGCTAGGTAACTGGCAGGTTGGCCCTGAAAAGAGGAGAGGTTTTCATGCACACACCGAATTCATAAATAGAAACTGAGAAGGAGGAGTTGCCAGTATTTTCTGCACGGGAGAAAATGTTTTGTCAGCGATGGGCTGGAGGCCAGTAGTCTAAATTTCCCCTCCACACTGAATATCTAAAAAGGGTCCTTGCTCTTCATATTTATCATTTAACAGAATCTATATGGGTGCTTGATCAGGCTAAGTTGTGACCTCTTTCAGAATCAAAGAAAAAAAAAAAGACGAGTTTTTAAAACACATCTTCACAAAAGTTTCCTTTTTCTTTTCTTTCTTTTTCTCTTTCTTTCTTTCTTTCTTTCTTTCTTTCTTTCTTTCTTTCTTTTTTCTTTCTTTCTTTCTTTCTTTCTTTCTTTCTTTCTTTCTTTCTTTCTTTCTTTCTTTCTTTCTTTCTTTCTTTCTTTCTTTCTTTCTTTCTTTCTTTTTTTTTCTTTTGAAATAGGGTCTTGGTATGTAATCCAGGCTGGCCTTGAACTTGCAGTGATCTTCCTGCTCCGGTCTCCCAAGTGCTTGGATTACATACAGGTGTGAGGCACCAGGTCCGCTGCAAGATGTCACATTAGAATGGGAGTTATGCTGGGTTCCCAGCATCCCAGCTGACTCAGGCACTGTGACCTCCAGCGCGGCTCTTAATCCCATCATCATGGTGAGAAGGAAGGAGCTAAGAGGAAGTGAGTGAGAGGACATGAAGACGTGAGTGAGGTGCAGCTGGATTGTAAGCTGACCTGCTCAGCTGGGCTAGTAGGGTGGGTGCATCTTGGAACAGCCAGGTGCAGGAGACCAAAAGACTGGGCTAGCTGAAGGTTCACATTCCAGATAAGAGAACTGACATGGATGGGCCAATCGAGGGAGGCAGAAATATGTACTATAAACCAGGGAACATAGATTCAGACAAAGGAAAGATGAAGACACATGTAAAAGTAGATGCACTGGCAACAAGAAAAATCATCAGACTCTGCCTGTTAACTTCCTGCCATTGCATGGAAAATTGAAAGGCCAGATGATAAGTGAGAGGGTTCTTTTTTGCACTTGATACCCTTGACCTCTTCTGGTGGCTCTTGCTCCTCTCTCTGACTTCCTTTGGACCAGTGCTATGTGATGCTGAGTACTTGGGCATGACAAACCGTTCAAGTGCCATCCCTCTCTGCCACCTAACTGCTCAAGTCACACTGGCCTCTGCCTTCAGACAAGTTTGTTTGCCCTTTTAGTGACCATCCCTTTATAATGAGTGACAATGATTCCTTCCTTGAATATGTGTTATGAGGATTAACATGTAAAGACTATCACAGAGTTAGACATGGTGAATATATAATGTCATAGGTGTTAACTTGGCTTCTTACTGAGTCTGGCAGACCCTGGCTTAGGTTTTTGTCCTGTGGAAGCCAATTAATTCATTACCTTCTTATTGTGAAGGATCATCCCTAGAATGTACCAATTCTATGTGTCTTCCTTGTCCAGCATCTTGACAACCTACAGCACAGGAGGTTATTTGTCATTCTGTGGCTTCTACCATGAGAGTCTTTATTTATCTCAGTTATTTCAATGTTTGTTTGTCACTTAGCATTTTCTTCATCTGGTTAAAATATATAAACTCTTTAGGAAACAGTCTAGGGAGTGTTTCTTCTTCAATACTCAGCAATTCCACTCTAACTCAGGGGCCATCTTAAGCATGACTTAGATCATGCTGGATGATCAAGTGTTAACTCAGCAGCTAGTGAAAAAATTCTGACATTATTTTTGAAGTATAGCTGTTGAAGTCCAATGTAGTTTTTCTGGGCATTAAGCATTTGGTTAAGTGTTTCAACATCAACTAATATGTAGGATAATGCACTTTGAATTCAGTACAAATAGCATATTTAAGTAGCTAAGCACCATTTAATACTCTGAGGCATAGAATAGAAAAAGATGTTTCTGCTTTTCTTTTTATTTTTTTTTCTCCCCTCAGTTGTCTCCCTACATGAAAGAGAGCAGGATCCGTAAACACAAACAATAAGGAGTCTGCTTTAAAACAAACAGTTGGTTTCCATCACTGTGATCCAGGAGGAATAGCTGACCTTTCCTGGCATACAGTTTGCTTTGCCTGAGGAGACTCAATTTTTCAATGTGATCATCTTCATGGGTAAATCTCCTTTGCTGAGAATGTTTTTATCCTTGTGCTCTGTCAACTCTTACCTGGCACCTCCTGCCTTTTCTTTCTGTTTCATTGCAGATTGAAAATATCCTACTCTAAACACTTCCTTTCTAATGTCATTCTGTTTCCATCTGGTGGAGGCCAGAGGTGCCCAGGGAATGATGATGAACACTGACCAACCTTGAGCTACCCCTTGACCAAGAACATCACTGGGTGACTAAAGAGGGGCCACTGAAAAGAGGTCAATGACCCATCACCACATTGTTTTCACCTCTGTGACTTTAAGTTTCCTTTTTTGTAAAATAGAAGATGTGCATGTTTCAGAATTGTTTCTTTGAAATGAGATGTTTAAGGTCATGAAAGAATTAAGAGATGAGATCAGAAGTATCAAAGATTTAATAAGGTAAAACAATGTGAGGACAGCTGTGTAAAACAGATATCTTCTTAAATGGTTTCCTTCCATAATTCCTTTTTATTTACAAACCAACTTAAGTTCAGTACATGGAGGGCATAGCAAAAAATAGCTTTCACTAAGGCACTGTTGTGGACCAGGAATGTCAGAAAAACATATTGGATCAACAAGTCCATTAGTTTTAGTCCATGTGCAGGTATCTGTAACAATCAGATGACAGACACTGATTTGTTTGTAGGTTAGTGATAGTGTCAGATGCCTTTTTAGGGTTCCTTCTGTATTAGTCACTTTTCCATACTGGAACAAAAATACTTGACCCCTGCAACTTAAAAGAGAAATGGTTTATTTTGGCTCATGGTGTCAGTGGGTTCAGTCCATGACTGGCTGGCTGCAAGGCAGAAGAGCATGGCAGAGAAAAGCTATTCACCATGCAGTGGCTGCAGGCAGAGAGAGAGAGAGAGAGATGGGCAGAGCTAATGACAAAAATAACTTTCTAGGTCATGTTCCTAGTGTTCCATCTCTTCTGTTCAGAACCCATCTCCTAACAGCCCGGCTAGATATTGAATTCACTAATTGATGAAGCTGTTGATGAGTATAGCCCCCTAGGGATCCAGTCACCTCCCAAACACAGGACACCTTCAAGGGATATTTTATAACTGAACCCGAACATCATCCCCTGTACAACTCTGATTCTGTTTTTATTTAACTCAACTGATTAGAGGCGTATTGGCCTAATCACATTGTTCTTGATTTTAAAAAAGTTAGATCTTTTAGGGAATATATTTGCATAGGAGCAAATATGGAGGTTGTGTATAGTTATTCTTTTTTTTTTTTTTTTGAGATAGGGTCTCACTTTTGTAGTTCAGGCTGGCCCTGAGCTCACTATGTAGCCCAGGCAAGCTTTGAACTCAGCAATCCTCCTGTCTCTGCCTCCCGAGTGCTGGGATGACAGACATGAGCCACCACGCCCGGCATTGTGGTATGTGGTATTGATTGCTGGTGGGTGTGAGTCACCACGCCCAGCATTGTATGTGGTTACTGGGGATTGAACTCAGGACCTTGCACTTGCGAGGCAGGCACCGGAACCACTGAGCTAAATCTTTGGCCCATGTGTATAGTTATTCTTTACAGACTGGTTGGATGAAACAGGCACTGGTAATGGTCTTTCACTGGTCACCTAGTCCAAGTGCTTTCTATTCATCATTTCAATTGCTTTTCAAACTTGGAAGCATTTACAGATCTTAAGAAGCTCAGAGAAGTTAACTGACTTTGTCGCTATCCTTTGGTAATAACAGACAGAGATAAGATTTAAACCAAACTTAAATCTGAAGCACATGCTCTTTGTAGCCCATATTGCAGTGGAGCAGGAAACAAAGAGGAAAAAAATGAAAGACCCCAGAGAAGTAAGTAGCATCGTGGGTATTAGGGTGTTGTGGTATGGACCTTATATTTTCCCAAAAACACATGTGTTGAAAGACTGAGACCCAGTGCAGCACTATTCAGAGGTGAGGCCTTTGGGAAATGCTTGTTCCTGAGGGTCTTTGCCTATCAGTAGGCAAATCCACTAATAGAAGTATATCTTAATGTAGTATTGGAAAGTGGCAGAAACTTAGGAGGTCAAACTTAGTTGGATGATGTAGGTTACTGGGTATGACCTTGAAGAGCATGCTTCATTTCTGGCCCCTTTCATTCCCTCTGCTTCCTGTGTACAATGAGTTAAGCAGCTTTCTTCTGCCTCATTCTTCCACTATGGTGTTTTGTCTCACCACAGCCCCAAAGCAACTGGACCAAACAACCATGTACTGAAACCTCTGAAACCGAGAGCCAAAATGAATCATTCCTCTTTTTTTTTTTTCTTTTTTTTTTTTGAGACAGGGTCTCGCTTTGTAGTTCAGGCTGGCCTGGAGCTCACTATGTAGCCCAGGCAAGCCTCGAACTCAGCAATCCTCCTGTCTCTGCCTCCTGAGTGCTGGGATGACAGGCTGAGCCACCACGCCTGGCATCATTCCTCTTTTTAAGTTGTTTTCCTCAGGTATTGTATCACAGCAGTAGAAAACTGACTAACACATGGTGAAAGTTCCTTATGTGAATAATAGCAACATTTTGAAGGATAGATAAGACTGGAAAAGATGAAATTTGAGGCTATAAATTGTAAAATGAAATAAAGGAGAATGTATTGTTCCAAAGTGGTGGAAAATTCAGTGTGATTCAAAGGTGTGTGCAAGGAATTACAAGGCAGAGACATGCTACAGGGCTTTCATTGCACCATACAGTGTGTAACTCAGCCCCAAGTGCCCCACCCTGTCAGTCCCGTGGGCCCAGAGGGGGGACATGCAGTGTGAGCATTTACTCCTGGAGCCACGCTGTGGGGGAAATGCTGTGTGGCTGGTGCGTCTCCTGGGTCTGTTTCCCTGAGTGCTCTCTGAAGGCACATACCCTCTCCGTGGAGCACTGAGGCCATCTGCTAATGGATCCAGGAATATTCTCATTCCTCAAGCTCCAGATTTTCTCCTCCCTCGACCAGCAGAGCTGCCAGAGACCCCGGAGGAGTCTGAAAGTGCTTGGCAGGCAAAGCAGCTCAGAGGCTGCTGGTGAAGAAGACAAAAGAGGAGTTTTCTAAAGGAAAGGAAGGAAATGGCAGGGCAAACCCCAAGCTGTATCTGTGTGTATGCATTCACCTGTGTGTGTATGTTATTTATATTCATATTTTTTTCCTTTATTAAGGAAATATATAATATATAAAAAACATTTACATTTTTCCTCTCTGAAGGAAAGACAGTTGTTACCAATAGGTTCACTCTCCGCCAGGAGGAGCTATTTCCAGAGAGCAGGGCATGTCGTCTCAGGTGGGTTTGTGGGGCTCACGTCCGAGTGCACAGGCAGCTATCTGCCCTGGGAAGTCCCAGGCCAGGCCAAGCTAGCAGGCAGCCAGCGGGGCGGAGGGATATCTCGTTCTGTCACAGCAGGGATGAAAGGTGCATAACACAAGAAGGTTCTTATTATATTAGCTGGTAAGAATCTTTAAAGGTTGTGCTTTGACCCGCAGGTGCACCGGCGTGGCAGTGGGGGAGAATAGAAAGTAGTAGACAGACCGAAGTGAAAATTAATTTAATTATCTGGCACATCTGTCTCAGGCACTTATTACAAGCTAAGCTCTGTGTTGGATGTGGACACTGAAGTAGAAAACGAGAGAAAATGTCTCTTCTGCGCACACTCTCTTTGGATGTGTCAGTTCCACGTCATCTACTGAGCACCATTCTCAGTAAATCCGTAGCCCACAGTCCCATTCTGGTCTAGTTTTATCTGATCCAAGATACAAGAATGGCTTGTACATATGAAAATGGCTGGGAAAAAAAATACTTCATGATAAAAATTAGATGAGAGTCACGATTTTTTTTGGTCCTAAAGTCTTCCTGGAACCTTGCCGTGCCCCTGAGTCTGGAACTGCTTTCAGTCCACATGGGCGGAGCTGAGGAGGCGTGACAGAGGCCGCGAGGCTTGAAAAGTCTACATTTTTACTGTTTGGTCTTCTAATAGGTCCCTGGTCTATAAGTCTCAGCCCTTGCTCCCAAGATTCTCCTTCTACTTCACTCCGGTCAGACTCTGTCTCCACCTTTCGGCTGTGATTATTTCTGCCGAGCAAAACTGATTCCATATCACCAAATTCATGGATTTTTTTTCTTTCTGTAACTCAGTCTTTTCCATAGTAGCATGCACTGTTGGCATTTCTCTTCTTATAGTATTTTTCCTTCTTTGCTTTTATGGCACTCATTTCTTCCTACTTCTTGCTGCCCACTTTACCTTGGGCGCACCGCGCCTGTGCATCCTATCCAGGCCTCGCACGAGGCCCTCGAGGGCTCCGGGGCCCCTCCCTGGGGCCGTGCGCACCCCGCCGCTCTCCACCTTGGACCTCCTCCCCACCAGCTCTCACGTCCCTCTGTTCTCCGTGTACACAGAGGCAACCCTCGGTGTATTTTAGGGTGATGGTTTGGCGACCGCTCCCGGGTCTCTTGGTTCCATTCAGGAACGTACATCCCAAGGGGAGCGATGGGGAGCCCAGAGTCAGGTGACTGTCCTGCTGCAACACAATTCATGAACTTGGGAGTGGTGAAGAGCTAAGTAACTTCTATGTAACTATAGGGAAGAATAAAAGCTTCTGTGGGCTGAAGGCTGGGGAGAAGCTTTTCGACTCCGGTGCCAGGAAATGCAACTTGAGCAGAGGCCTCTGGAGTACCTCCCCGAGAGGGGCTCAGCAGCCTCTGGCTGGTTGTGTGAGTTTCAGTTCTGTCTGCACTGAGCCAGACCCGCACGGAAGATTTCCGCACCTGGGCAGAAAATATTTGCTGTTTCCTGAGACATTCTCCAGCCCTGCTGGGCTGCTAAGTGCATCTCAAGGTTCCTGTTTGTTACAGAGTGCGCTGGTTCTGAAGTTTGCAGTGTGCTCTAAACCAATAGGCTACATCATTTGTTATTTCTAAGTCTAATTTTGTGAAACTTGTGGATATTCATGAAGGCATGTGTCTTGTTACCACAGCAACTCCTGTACTGTGCACCACAATGCCTACGGTCCGTACTATGCATAAAACTATAATTTTGAGTCTTGGCGTTTGAATGAAGCCTCTATGACATGTAGAGTCCACATGAGTGGGCCACTAAGATGGCATTTTGTCTTTCTGAGCCCGTTTTAAGGTGATCCCATGAACCCGATTACCTTATGCCTGAGACCTAAGTCTGGATGTATTCATCAGCGGAGTTCTGAAGGAGTCCTGCATGCTTGTGGCCTGCGGAGCACTGCCTCCCTCTGAGGACCAGGACAATGCCAGGCATCCCTGGGCATCTTCCAAGTGCCATCCAAGTGCCAAGCATCCTTTGGCCTCTTCTACTAGCCTGTGAGATTGTTCCTCACTGTGTCTCAAGCCAGAGCTCTTGGTAATGTCTCAATGCCTTGTCCTTTATTCGGTTGCTTTCTCTGGGAACAACCAGATCATTCTGAGTTTTATTATTGTCCTGTTGGGCTTGCTTATTTCATTTAGAAGGGCTTCCTGGAATAAACGACTCCTTTCTCTCTCCCTGTCATTCTTGGGAGTGAATGGCAGCTGCTGTCACAGCATTATAAAATGTGACAAACTGGTTATGTTCTTTTTGAATTTGGCATAGAATGGATTTCTTTATTTCCAAGTATATTGCGCGGGGAATTGAAGATTCTCTGTGAAATCACATTACGCTGAAAAAGCGCGAAGTGGATTTCAATCACCCATTGCATGCGTGGAGGTGAAGTGATGCCTTTCAGGGGGACTGATCATCAGTGGTCCTTAGAGAAGGGAGAGAAGATGATATTGGCTTCATCTCCAGGCCTAGAGACTTATCTCAAGCCATGACATTAAGTGGATGGCTAAATTCTGAGGTTTGCTCTTGAAGAATCTTCAAAGGATCATGAATAATTTTTTAACATATTTAAAAGTATTCACTGAGCCCTCCTCAGACAGTTTCATAAATCGCTGCTGTTACAAGCCAGAATCATAATCCTTTTCTTACTCTTCAGAGTATGTCTCAGCCAAAATATCTTCTTTATGAACGCTCATATCAAGGAATAGTGTTTAAAAACAATTCATTTGAAAAATTTCCAAAGATGTCGTTGACTTAATCCCTTCCCTTGATATCGTGAGGGTTCCAAACAAGATCTTTTTATCATAGTATCATTCGCAAGTCTCCAAAGGCTTTTATTCAATCCTTTTTAAAAAAAAATAGTCAACATATTAACTAGCAATTACTGTAGGGGCATCTTATTCTAAAAGGGGCTACCTCGTGTAGAAGAATGATAACATGTCTCACTGGACTGAGATTATAGGAACTGGTCTCGGTCAGGAGACCCGGTGAGGAGGAAACAGACATCGGGTGCTGTGCCGGAGGGCTCTGCACTCGGGAATGCTGCGCACAGGCGGTGGCGCCTGGCTTCTCCTTTTCTCTTTCTCCTCATAACATCCTCGATGCTCTTCCAAGACTCCGCAACCGCTACTGGCTCCCATGACCTCAGAAAGAGTTAACACGGTTCCCCACGGCATGCAGGGTCGCTCACGGCCCTTCCCTGCCCTCTTTGCCACCACCTTTGCAGCTCCGTTTCCGCTTTACGCCGGAGCCCGACGCGGTTCTCACAGTTCAGCAAGTGACCGGGCCGCCTCTGTGCCCGTGGTCTCGGACGCGAACCCAGGGGACTCGGACGCCTCCCCTGCGTGTCGCTCTTCAAGCCTCAGGCCGGGGAGGACCGCCGCCGTTTGAGTCCCGCCGTCCCTTCCCGTATTCACGTAGACATTCAATCCCTAGTCTCACAGTGGAAAGGGCTCTCCGAGAGGTGACTGAGCGGAGGTGTCCGGAGCGGAGAGCCTCAGGAATGTGATGAGCACCCTCCGCGTGTCCCGCCGTGTGCGCACGCGGTGTTCCCGGCTAGACAGGACAGCGCCAAACCCCGACCTCAGAAGCAGAGGGCAGCTCTCCCCGGACACTCGCACAGCTTGTGCCTTCGTCTTGGACTGCTCAGCCTGTGGAATGTTTAGAAATGCCCCGGCCTGTGGCGCTCTTCACAATAAAACAAAGACAACCATCTCCGCAAGGAAACGCTCCCGGCTCTCCGTCTGCATCCTGTGCTCCTGACCCGGTAGCGATGACTTCCTTCTTCGTGTGACCTTGAGACGCTGTGAGGGTCATTATAGTAACAAGTGAATAAGAACACAATTATTCTTTTTGTTGTTGTTGTTGTTGTTGTTGTTGTTGTTGTTGTTGTTAGTGTATGGAGTACCCAGGTTTTACATTCTGCGTGTGGAGCTGGTACAGGTACACGATGCATCTGTATTTCTTTTTTCATCCCCTCTGCTTCCTTCCCCGCTCCTTCCCTGTCTCTCGCAATCCGCTTTCTCCTTTGAGAGGGATCTAGCTCCTCTGATCATCTTCTGTTTTGGCCTCTGTTTGTATTGTGAGTTTCTCATGTAAGAGAAAATATCGATATTTAAGCTTGCGTGTCTGATTTATTTCACTTAACGTGACAGTCTCAAGAGCACCGTTATGTATATACTTGCTTTCCTTCTTTTCTGGGTTATGTGTTTCTCCAGGACAGAGGCTGTAACTGTTATTATTATGATGATAATATTTTGGCTTTTCCAGCATCTGGGCTAATATCCAACACATTTGCAGGCACTATTGAGTGATTGGGTAATTAATGATTTATGAATGAAAACAGTCGTATACATCTGTTCATATTTACTGAGCTACTGTAGCTGCCACTGTCCTGAAGCTGTGAGGAACACAAAAGAGGCAATTATTTTTCTACGGGCAAGCTCTCCGTAGTTGAACCACAAAGGTAAGACTGCCATCCTTGAAACAATCAGACTACTGATTGGCAGCTGGCATCCTGTGGAACAGTCGCTGTCAGAGTGCCCTATCCGAAAGGGCTTCGTGCTCAGTTCAGTCTGAAACAGTGCAAAGGGTGTCCTCCCCCCAGAGATGTCCATGTGGATGTGCACACAGACGCTCTCAGAAATCCCATGACAAAGACTCCTGTGTAAATTCTGAATCTCAAGCAACAAAAAAGGCTTTCCCTGTGTAGGTGATGCCTCTTTCAAACAACCCGAGACCTGAAGCATATACTGATTTAGAGAACAGAGGTAAGTGTTAAACGGTGTAGCAACGATCATGTGCAGAGCTGTGCCAAGAGTCATTAGGGCGAACAGGTAGAAAAATATCCTAAAGTGAAGCTGGCTTTGGGGAATTAAGTGAAGAAATGGTGGTGGTGGTGGTGGTGGTGGTGGTGTGTGTGTGTGTGTGTGTGTGTGTTGTATTTACTTTTCTGATTTTACTTCATGAAATTATCACTTGGGCTCTTAGATGACTGCTGCTGCTGTTGCTGCTGCTGGAAGTTATGGGGACTTGGCATATGCCAGGTTGCCAAGGGCTCTGCTGCCATTATTTTTGCAACCCTGGGAGCTGGAGATGCCCTTGATCCTATTTCACGGAAAGAAACCTTTGGGAAGAAAGAGGATGTGACTGTCCTGAGATTATAATGAGAGCAATGATCAGATTGGAGTACAAAACCCACTCATTTAAGAAGTAGGGATATTCCCGGGGAAGAACCATGTGAAAACGTCTAGAGACCAGTGATATTTATATTTATATCTATATCTATATGTGTGTGTGTGTGAGTGTGTGTGTATGATGTGTAATGTGTATATCTTATTGATTGTGTTTTTCTGGAGAACACTTAATTTGGTAATGAAAGGAAAACTATATAAATGCTCTATGGGGTTGTCATAGTAGTTGAAAGGAGAGACAGGATAATGGAAGGGATAAAATGGAAATGTCTGGAGGACAAGTAGCTCCAAAGGTAAAACTGCCCTGTTCCAGGCATTTGGCCACCATGTAGCCAGTGCAACTGTCAGGGCATATTCTGCATGGAGTAGCTCTTGGGGCCACTTGTGAATATCAAAAATTTCACGGCCTGGGATTTAGCTCAGTGGTTCCGGCATCTGTCTTGCAAACACAGGGTCCTGAGTTCAATCTCCAGTAACCACATGCCTCAATACCGTGCATGGTGGCTCATGCCTGTCATCCTAGTACTCAGGAGGTAGTGGAAGGAGGATTGCTGTGAGTTTGAGGCTTGCCTGGGCTACATAGTGAGCTCAGGGCCAACCTGAAATACAAAGTGAGACCCTTTCTCAAGAGAGAGAGAGAGAGAGAAAGAATTTCAGGAATATCAGTTACCACTGGTACAAGTTTACCTGCAGTGAGGCTTAATGGCCACCATAGATTCCATGTCAGCAATTTCCATGATAATTATCATTATATCTTGTTAGGAATTGGTGTTCTGTCTATGCTAGGCATTGTGTTCAAAACTTTTTGAATTACTTACCCTGTTTTCTCATTAATAAAAAAATTTTCTTCCTGTTTTACAATATCTATTATATATTGTTGTTATGTCCTAACCCAACTCTATAGCCATCTCTGTATCTTCATCCTCACTACTGAAGTTACTGGTCATACTTAGGCACATAATAAAGTCTCTGCTCTTAAAACTAAGACTCCTTAGAAACTAAGGCTCACAAAGATATGAGGAATTAGCCTCAATTCTTTGCTTGTCTTTGCCCCTCTCATTTAGTCTTCTAGCAAAAGTCTTATTGGTCTCACCTCTTGTATGTACATCCTGTGTCTCTCTTCTGTGTTCTTTGCATCACCACTGCCAACACTATTAAATTTCAGCTGCAATAAAATAGATTCATTTCCTTTTGCCCAGCTGGATGAAAAAGGGGAATACCTAAAATAAAAAAAATCCTGCACCAAGAGAAGAGGCTCTTCAATGGAAATATTGTTTACACAGAGGGGTGCTGTCCATGAAAGGCTTTGCTTTGCTTTGGTAAGAAATTGAAAGTAAACAGAAGCTTTGATTATCCAATTAATCAAGCTGAAGGTGGGTCCCAACAAGACTAAACCGAACTCTCTTTTCTTCCCCTGTCCCTAGTGGTAGACTTCTTCTTTTGAGATTTTCTTTCATCTCCCCAAAAGACAGTTTTATTGTCAGGTTCCTTTCATCTACCTGAATTTGCCTTTAAGCACTTGCCTTGTAACCTTTGATTTCTCTTCTTGAAAGAAAGGGATGGAACTGTGAAATGCTGAAGTGATGCTGATTTCTAGAACTTATTCTTGCCTTTGCTTATGCTGCCACTGGCATCATCGATGACCCTTCCTCCACGATTTGGTCCCTTTCTTCATGCTCTCAAATATTTATGCTTTCTGAAATTATCTGAGTGGGCAAAAATTGCTTCATTTCCATATCTCTACCTATATCTATACTTGTATGATATCTATATACATATGTAATTTTTACTGATGCATAGAACTATTTACACAGTAACATGTGATGTGATGTTTTGATACGTATAGAACGTTCAAATAAGGATAGATATATCAAAACATGAACAATTTTTTTAGGGAAAATGTTTGAACCCTACTATGGGGAAGAACCCCAGAACTTTCCTCTCTCATTTCACTGTAAATTAGTACCTGGTAATCAACATTTCTCTCTTTCCCTCCCAGTTAGAACAAGGAGTTGATCATGTGGCTAAAGTTTGCCAAACACCCTGGCTCACATTCCCATCTATCTTCATGTGGTTTATGCCAGTGTCAGTTTACACTAGTATCTTTGACTCGCTTGTTTTTGTCACTACCCAATTTGACATAAAACAAATTCTAGAGTGGCATTTTTTTTTTTTTCGAGACAGGGTCTTGCTTTGGAGTTCAGGCTGGCCCTGAGTTCACTATACAGCCCAGGCAAGCCTCGAACTCAGCAATCCTCCTGCCTCTGTCCCCCTGAGTGCTGGGATGACAGGCCTGAGCCACCACGCCCGACATCTGTGATATGTGTTACTGATTGCCAGTGGGCATGAGTCACTATGCCCCGTATTGTTGTATGTGATTACTGGGAATCGAACCAGGGACCTTGCACTTGGTAGGCAGGTGCTGGAACCACTGAGCTAAATCTCCAGCCCTAGAGTGGCATTTTTAAAAATTAGATGTTGTAATTTGCCCTGAAAACTTCCCACCCTCTTGCCACCATTTCCAGAGGTCATTAGTTTCTATCCACACTGGTCTCTTAATTCCTGGACCATCTCAAGCTCATTCGTACCTGCAGGTTTTTAACTTCTGAGCTCCAGTTTATTTTTACATCTGCCTCCTTCACATTGTTTATGTCTTATCCAGGTTCCACCTCTTTGAAGAGGACTCTCCTGACCACCCTGCCCAACGTAAATCTGCTCCACTCTTAGCGGCTGTCTCCCTACCCTGCTTAGTTTCTGTCATGACATTTACTGCTATCTGAAATTGGCTCGTCCATAATATTTGATTTTCTTTGGAATAATCTCTCTAGCTTCCCAGTAAGATTATATATTCTTGAGCCTGGTGCTCTTGTGTGTCTGGTTTGCCACTCTCTTCCAAGCACCTAGCATAGCCCCTGAAACAATAGTTGTTGCATGAATTATTAGTTTCCTAGGCATGTTTCCTCTCTGTAAGGAATGTAGGAGGATGGCAGGCCAAGCCAGCAATGCCACTGAGGGAAACTCTTAAGTGGGCACATCTGAAAACCAGGGAGCAGCCTTTCCTTGGCACCCCTTTTGCTTTCATCAGTTACATCAAAAGTCTGGAACATTCTTCAGCACAATGCATTCTTTAGGGATAGGCCCTCCTCGCACAGAAGAACAAAGGCGACCAGTGACAGCCTGTCCTAGTGGCTCTTCCCAGGGTGGCTGGAATGTCATTTCAATAAAGCAAGTGACTTCTTAGATAGACCGAACTGAGACATTCATGTGGAGAAAAAGAGGTAGTTCAACTTGGGGGTGTCAATCGGAGAGATGCCCTTGCAAGACGGATACCATCTTCCCTTTTCAATAGCCTTCCTGGCATCTAATTTGCATGAGTTGTGAGATAAGTCTCAGCTCTGTCTCATTTGCAAATCTGGAAACATAAAGGACAGACACAGAGGCACCCACCGGTAAATCCAGAAAGTGTAGCGAGGGTTAACTCTTCTCTGTTAGAGACAGAATTCATATGCTGGTCTGTTGGATGGGGAAAAAAAGAACCTGTGAAATTATATGGAGACTTTTGTTCAGTAAATACTTTTCCAGCTCCTGAAATCAGTCAGATAAAGAAATTGAGTCTCTTCCAGTGAAAGGCATCCCATCTACAGAAGCTTGCCTGTTAATGAATGAATGAAATTCCCAAGCAAACAAAAAACCCGAAAAACCACACCCTTCCAAAACCCAAGTATCAACCAACCAAACAAACAAACCAAAAAAATGACAAAAACAACCTAACCAGCAGAGTTGACAGTCACACAGCTTTGAGATAGTTTCAGGATATTTACTGAAACTGTTTTCTTTCTTTCTTCTTTTTTTTTTTTTTTGTATTCTGTATTCGTGGCGTGGACTCCTACATCTGTGGCATTCACTGCCTGCCATAAAACAGAACGAAAGGGAAATTAAGGGGGACAAAAGAGGGTAAAAGAACTATTGAATGAGAGTACTCAGGGAATAAACAATAGCTTTGGAGGAATCCAAGGTGAGTCTAACTCAACCAGCAATCAGGCAAGGAGACCCAATCGGATTTCCGAGGTTGGAAGGTAGAAATCAGTTTGAGAGACTCGTTGTACAATGGGCTCAGCTGTCACGGGTCCTCAATAAGCAGAAGCGAGGGAAAGGCCGTTTGACCTGCTCCCCTCTGGCTCATTTGGGACCGGAAATGCAACAGACACTGGCATGTATGTCTGAAGATTTTGTGTGCTGCTTCCGGAATAGAACCTCAGAGAGGTGCCAGGACCCCGGGGAGGAAGGGCAGCAGCAGGATGACCCTGAGTAGTGGAGACTCAGTGAGTCATGGATTTCGGGTGGCTCCACCTGGGATGGCCTCAGCTGAATGATCCCCCTGCACGATTCTTCAGTAGGTGAGGGAAAGCCGGAGCCTCAGGCTTGGTGGAGCCTAACTCACCGCGAGTAACCCAGTGAAGTGATGACCAAGGCCCAGCGGAGAGGAAGATGCCACTGAGGAAAAGCAGCCAGGAGCAGACAGTCACAGAGAGACTGCAGTGCACGTCATTGCAACGGCCTGACTTTCCCCCGTGGAGGGCTTTTCTTGAGCCCAGATCCCTTCGTGCACCTGTACCAGGCGTCCCCGTTGTGCTAGAGAATCATCGTCCTCAACCAGCAGAGCAATGGCGGCTAAAGCAGCACTTGGGAAGCGCTCCTGCACTCAGGTGGGGAGACTCAAGCAGTGTACCCCACGCTGATCCTCGGGGTTCCCCCGCTCGTTACCCAAGTCAACTGTCTTGCCTTCCCTTCCCCAACTCACTCTCCACCCCTCTGCCAGTGTTTCCAGGGATCGCCTCCAAACTAACTACGTGCGCTTGAACCTCAGTCTCAGGACGGTTCTCCAGAGGAACCCAGGCCTTTACCATCAGAACCAGCATGCACACATGCCATGCAGATCCATGGTACCGAGGGATGGCACCGTGTAATTTCACTGAATTTGGCAAAACTAGAGTGAAGAAGTAATAGCTCTAATACAACCGAAAGTAAATTTGTAATCAAGGTTTAATGGTAATTGAAAATGGAATTTTAATTCAGTTATAGAAAGACAAAGAAGATTATATGTGTTGGCTCACCTGGCTTTTTGGTTGTAGATACCTATGTATCCTTTTATGACTGATTCATTCACAAAATACTCAGAGTCTTCTAACTGTCTGAACTTCTGCTTTATTTCCTGTCTTGACCTCTTCTGGTTTTCCCTGAATGTAGGTGCCATAACTCTTGAAGACTGTAAGAGTCTCTGAAATTTCTGAAAATATTAGAACAGCCAATCCTGAAATAAATTAGAAGGTTCAATCATCTCTCTGTCTGGAATGGCTAGTACCTATGCAGAATATCTGAACACCTGGACAACCTTTGAATTACTAGATAAACTTTCTTGAAATGTTTATTCTAGTACCAACAGTTGCCGACTATACAAGTGATTTATTGCAGAAATATTTATTCTATCATTTGGAAACTCCATAGCAGAAACGTTTTTATGATATTGCATTATTTTCTGATATTTTGTTATCTCTCTTGGTTGATTTGGTCACACGTAACACTTAAATTCTTAAGGAAGCTTCTAAAGAAGTTTACCATGAGTGAAATTTTGTTATGGCTCAAAATCTCACTGCCAGATTTCAAGAAAGCTTGTCTCAGGTCAAATTCTAGTATACACATAGATCTTTAGTGGAAAACCATTTTATGTAGGAGGCACAAAATAATTTATACAATCTTTCCCATAAACTCTATAAAAGCTCTGCTTACTATATTTTCATGTGTTCTGACCTTCATTTTATAGGATATAGATATGACACAGCGGTAGGATCTTTTCATTTTGCAGTTGGCATCAATCAACTAAAATAAGGCTTAGAAGGTCACTTAGGAATCAAGGAGGCATAGGGTCATCCCTCTGGGAAAACATTAGAATCTTATTTAGATTTTTATACACTGTCCTAACAAATCATAAGTCTAAAACATTTTTAGGTAATCTATATATCTGAGATACTTTGCATTTTCCCAGAGCTTCATATTTAGAATTCATCAGCTATCTAACATGCTTCACATTTCAACAATAAAAAGTCCATTTCTGCTACTTCCTGTGCCAACTAGCCTGTCCTCAAGTGTTGATTGAGATCTAGTTTTCCTATTTACCTGTAGACTGTGCCTTTTTTGACATAACACCAACTGGCCGTGTTTGCTAAGATACTCAGGTCTTTATTATTTTTTTTTATTAGAAAAGAGATGTATACTAGAGAAAAAAGAGATATAAAAGCTACCTTTTCATGGGTTTGTGAAGAATCATGAAAAGGATGGTTTTAATATTCACATTAGGGAGAAAGCATCATGAGTATTGGGTCTTCCTTTGTTCCATATTGTAACAGGATTCTCCAAGGCTGATGGACAGGGAAGAGGGAATGGAGAATTAATGGAAGGCAAATTTGTTGGAACTGAAGTGCAGGGCAGCGATCCCAGGGGACCTGTTTGCTGCAAGTCGGTGTCCTCACACATTAGACCTCATTTAACTAGTGTTTCCTCCCAATAACCACAGCCCATTGCAGGCACGGATGACCATCCTGTCTTATTGCTGGTGACCATGGTGTTCTCTCAAGCTCAGGGGCTATGCTAGATTTACTTTTAGCCAGTGAATTCTTCTTGTCACCATTCATTACTACCGGAACCATTGGCTCCCTGGCGGACAGGCAGATTATTTTTTTGCTTGGAGACTGTTCTGTCCTTGCCAACCTTATCTTGATAATTTATTTTTCTTCCATCCTGACAGATCGTAAAACATCTGTAAACCACAGAGAAAAGAAGGGTGGTGTCCTACAGGAGGAATATAGAGTGGTGGTACCTGTCAGGTAGGAATGCTGTGAAAGGCATATTACAGGCAGGCTTCACTCTCTCTCTCTTTGCCTGTATCTCATTTTCTTCCTTCCTTCCTTCCTTCCCTCCTTCCTTCCTTCCCTCCTTCCTTCCTTCCTTCCTTCCTTCCTTCCTTCCTTCCTTCCTTCCTTCCTTCCTTCCTTCCTTCCCTCCCTTTCCTTCTTTCTTTCTTTTTCTTTCTTTCTTTCTTTCTTTCTTTCTTTCTTTCTTTCTTTCTTTCTTTCTTTCTTTCTTTCTTTCTTTCTTTCTTTCTTTCTTTCTTCTTTCTTTCTTTCTTTCTTTCTTTCTTTCTTTCTTTCTTTCTTTCTTTCTTTCTTTCTTTCTTTCCTTTCTTTTTTCCTTCCTTCCTTTCATCCCTCCTTCCTTCTTCTTTCTCTCTTTCTGCCTATTTATTTTGCTATCAGAGACCTTGCACTTGCCAGGTAGGCATGGCACCACTGAGCCACATCCCAAAATATGAAAATAGAAGGAAAAAATGGAAATAAAGAAAAAAAGCAAATCAGGAGGGGTGGAGGGGTTTAAGGGAAGGTAGAGAAGTGGGGAAAATATGAATCAAAGTATATGTATAGGTAGAAAAATCCCAAAGATGAATGTGATCATAATGTATACCTAAAATGTACCAATAAATTTAAAACATAAAAAATAAATAAATGAAAAATCAAGCTGGGAGTTGTGGCTCACCCAGCACTCAGGAGGCAGAGGCAGGAGGATTGCTGAGTTCGAGGCTTGCCTAGGCTACATAGTGAGTTCAGGGCCAACCTGAACTACAAAGTGAGACCCTGTCTCACAAAACTAAACAGAAAGAAAGAAAGAAAGAAAGAAAGAAAGAAAGAAAGAAAGAAAGAAAGAAAGAAAGAAAGAAAGAAGAAAGAAAGAGGAAAGAAAGAAAGAAGGAAAGAAAGAAAAGGAAGGAAAGAAAGAAAAAGAAAGAAAGAAAGAAAGAAAGAAAAGCAAGCAAGCAAGCACGAAAGAAAGAAAGAAAGAAAGAAAGAAAGAAAGAAAGAGAGAGAGAGAGAGAGAGAGAAAATTCATGTTCCCACATCTGTATTTGTATGGAGCTCAGCACAACAGCTGGAAATTTTCCTTGAAGAAAAATAAATGACAAGCTATCCTAACCATGAACTAAATTTATATGCTAAATTTTCTGAATTGCATTAGTAAGGATTTAATTATGTGCTGAAAGTGTACCCCACACAATTCTGTCCTGTAGAAAAGACCTCTGGATTGCTTTGCTACTTTGATTAGATTAAGCAGCTCTTCCTAGGATAATCAGGTCTTGGGCTGATCTTGCCTCACTTGTTCTTTACTTTCTGGCCCCACCATTTTGACCTGCTGCTAGCCAGTTCCTTATAAGAACTTAATATGGTATGGTCCGAAAGTTGTAGCTATGTCTTCGCAAGAAATTTCATCCCTCTTCTTCAGAAAATTTACTTTAGTTTCTACATTCAATGAAAGTATAATATCCCAGCTCTAGCTGGGTATAAGGGATTGGCATCTGACGTGAAGAAGGATTTTTGAATGGAATGCAAAGGAGAATGATGAAAAAAGACCTCGGTGATAAGGAATGTTCCTTAAAAAACCATGTGTAATGTCTTGTAGATAGGTGTCCACCCAAAGCCTGATGTGCTCATAGGGCTTTTCAGAGGTGGCTGGGTCAAAAGTGTGTGATACTAGGATTAAATGTGCTTGATAACCTAATTGGTTTAGTGTGCTTCTGGGTGTGGAGAATGGGAAAACCTACCTGGGTGTGGGTTGTACCAACCAATAGGCCTGTAGCCTAGATGAAATATAATGGGAAATATGGAAAGCAGTTTATCCGCTTGCTGCTTCTTGGCTACCCTGCCATGGACTGTTCCTCCTTTACTATGCTGCTTTTCCCTGCTGCCCTGCTTTGGAGCCAGCTGATTATGGACCAAAACCTCTACAAACTGAGTTGAAATAAACCATTCCTTCTTTAAACTGTGAGTGTCAAGTATTGTGTCAGCAATGAGAAAAAAAACTAAGACTTCAATGCAGATAGCATAGAAGCATATAAAATATGCGCAATAAATACTAATTATTAGGGAAATGCAAGTCAAAACCACCTTTTACCCATTAGGGGGGTCTCATATCAAAGCCAAAAGAAATGGACAATCACAAGTATTGGCAATGAGGTGGAGAAATGAGAAATCTTTCACTCTGTTGGTGGGTATGTAAAGTGGCATGACCACTATGGAAAACAGTATGCCAGCACTAGCATTATCATGTGGTACCAGCTATTCTACTTCTGGTAGATACCAAAAATATTTGAAATCACTGTCTTTAAGGCATACACTTATGTACACTTATGTTCATGGGATCATTTTTGCATTAAGCAAGGAGCAGGCAAGTATCTCTCAATGGATGGTGGAATTAAACAAAATGCAGTATAGATGTCAATGGAATATTGTTTCAGCCTTATAAGGAAGTACATTCTGGTGCATGATACAACATGGATGAGCTTAGGGACCACTGTGTAGTCAAATGCTCTACCACTGAGCTACACCCCGGAGAGGCCATTGTGCTAAATGAAGTAAGTCAGTTCCAAAAAATTATCATATGAGTCCACTTATATGAGGAACCTACAGTAGTCAAAGCCATAGAGACAGAAAGTAAAATGCCATTTAGCAGGGACAGAGTAATAGGGAATTTCTATGGAATGAGTATTGGGTGCCCAATTTGGGATGAAAAAAAAGGGTTCTGGAAAGAGATATTAGGCGGTGGGGATGGTCGCACAGCAGTGGGAATATAACTAACATCACTGGACTGTACATTTAAAAACAGTTCACGATGGCCCACTGTATGTTACGTATATTTTAGCACAATCTTTTAAAAAGTACCACGTGTGGAGGAGGCCATAGAATTTCACACTTTCGAGTCCTGCTCACCGGAGTCATAGATCAGGAAGACATTTAAGATGGAGATCCAAGTGAGCAGTGGGAAGTTTTGTGAAAGTTCTTTGACTAAAACATTTCACAAGGACTTGTCAGGGTAAGAGCGGCTGGTAACACAGTTAAACATCAGTGCTTTCTTATGAGAAAGAAGTGTATTAAACAGTTCTGCTCCACGGTCAGCAGGGGTGTGTGGAAGACCACGGCTCCGTGGAGGCCTTCAGGAACCCAGGCTGATGAAGGATGCACCACTGTATGAGGCTGTTCATTATGGCGCTGGGAGCTGTTCAGGGGAAGAGAACGCAAACAGACAACGTGGGATGTTTTGAACACCGTACTTAGAGTGACGTGCATTTTCCACCTCAATTTTATCAGACATCCAGGTATAAGGTCAATTTATCGGTGGAGTGAACACTTTAATTTTCCTGTGTACCTAGGAGGAGGAAAGTGCAATGGAAATTCACACATGCAGAGCATTGTTTCTTCAACAAAGAAGTTTCTTAAACCCCAGAAATGAATAGACATTTCTAACATACATTCACAAAAAGTCAAATCCATGGTAAAGCTATAATTGTCACCCTACTTTTGGCATTTTGGACAGTTAAATCCAATATCCGTGATTCTATGTATACCATCTTTCAAAAAATGTCAGGGTTTATAATAAATATAGACATATATAAAATAAATAATAGAGAAGAAACAAAATCAGCGATTTGAGCCTTATGGGCCTAAGAGTGGAAAATTGAATGTTGCCATTTTTCTGAGGCCAGCTCTGTTTACCAGAGGCTGTAACACATTTCTTTTTTTCTCTTAATTGATTTTATTGGTGCATTTTATCTATACCTTCTGATCACATTCAACATTGAGAGTTTGTACCAGTAAGGACACATCTTGATTCTCATTTTTTCCCATCCCCCTGCTCTCCCTACAACCCCCATCCTCTATATACATAAGCTTTGTTTCCTTTTTTACCATCAATTGTTTCTTTCTCTTCTTTACTTTTACCCTTTTCTCTCTTTCTTTTGAACATTTTCTTCCTATTTCACAATACCTATCATACATTTTGAACCTTCTTTACATCTTCAGTTTCTCAAACCAGAGAGGTAACATGGTAGTTATACATCTGTGTTCTACTTATATCACTTATGAGCATGTCCTCAACGCACATTTATTTGAGTTTAAATGACTCAAATTGATCATTCTTAGTGGTCGAGTCGTACTCCATTTTATTAAAAAATACATCCTCTTTATCCAGTTGTAACATGTTTCTTGTACTGGCTTGGATTCTGATGTTTTATATAGTGGAAATTACCCTATACGTTAGATAGCTTTTCAATAACAATTTTATTAGAGATGGTAAATTTTTGGTCTTCTCAATAAAAAGACATAATATTAAATTGGTCTGAAAAGGCATGTCTATGGGAAACTGATATAATAATCTTTGCACATAACTTTTCTGGCTCTTTGACTCAGTTCCGGGACAGTGCTTAGAGGATTGAAGAAAATGAGTATTTAGCAAGTCTCTTATCCCATCTCTGGATACGAGCTGTCCCCATGAGGATTTGAACATTAGATGGACAGACGATAATATGGAGATCAGTGTCTCTCAAGTACAACTATGCTGTTATTGATTGAAGAAGGTCCATATATTTAAACAGAGTCTTAAATGGAAGAGTTAATACGATGATAGTAAAATTGGAGAAACTGGCTTGCAATTTTACCCTGAGAATGCATTTTAACCTAAAAGGCTTTGAATTAAAAAAAAAAAAAAACATGGCTAAATTAAACTAATGTGGCAAGAGCCCCTTCCTGTGTGATCTGGTTTTCGGAGAAGTGATTTGACAAAGGTTCGGCAGAGGCAAAGCGCATGACCCATTTTGGGGCGATTGACCCACATGTTGCTTCCGTGCCTGTGATCAAAGATTTCCGCAGTCTGGGCTGACGCTTTAAAGCAACTGTCTGTCCTTTCCACTCACCCAAGCATGAAGCACACTCCAGACACTGGAACGTTCTTCCCAGTGAGCGCTCTGCATGTTACTTGCCGCTTCCTGACCTAGTCTTTGTCTCACCGAACTCCTTCCAGATGTCAACGTTTTAACCCCTTCCTTCAGATCTATCAGTTCTGGGGCTTCGGGGTTTTGCATGACTTAAATATTGAATGCGCTTCTCTGGCATCTTGCTTTCAACTGCTATCCACAGGTTTTGGGTTGGCTGGGTGCTGCTGCGTCTTCTCATGCTGCTTTTGGTAAACTGTCACCTATAATTTGCAATGTCAGCCTTGAACCTCTGCTTATCAGACAGGCCAGCTGTACTTCAAGAAAAGGTATTTCAACAAAGCTGAACATGATTAAGTCTTACTTCTAAAAGTCTTTAACTCTAGTTAATGTTCTCCGGATGAATTTGAGGACATAGCTATTCCAGGCTATTCAGTTGGGTCTAACATGTTAACTCTTCATGAAAACAATGACTAGAGGGCTGATTTGTTAAAGAGAAAACAACATGATTTATTGTACATAAGATGAGCAAATGATACAGTGAATGTTTCAAAGATTATTATAAAACTGTGTGTAGTGGCACTTAATCCCAGCACTCAGGAGGCCAAGGGCCGCTAAAAGTTTGAGGCCAGTCTGGGATACATAGTAAGTTCAATATCAGCCTGACTACATGGTGAGAACTTGCCTCAGAAAATAAAATAAAACACTTCTTACAGTAAAAGAGACACTGTCAAGAATGATAGAATACATTTATTGAGAGGGGGGTATTTTGAAGGTATTAATAGCAATATGTCTTTTACTATAATACATTTTAAAGTTCAAATATTTAGCATATTTTAGGATCATTCCTTGTCAATCAGACATTTATGGCAACTTCTATGAAATAAAATTACTACAACATGTTCTATGTCTTATTCACAGATCTAGCCACCTGTGACTTCTGACTCTTAAGTCAAAATGAGTATGAAATGTAAATATTTTAAATCAATTCAGGAAGTAGAGGCAGCCAGAACAGTGCAAGTAAAGATGCTCATAAAAAATAATTTCCAGAACTGTTTCAGAAAGTGGCAAGAATGATAAGTACACTTAAAGAAAGGAAGAGCATCTTGAGGGGGTTAATGGCAATATGTGTTTATCATTATGAGTTTTTAAAAAAGTTTTTAATCCACTGTATTTTGTGATCACACCTTTTACTTGGAACCTTTTCCCAAGAGACATATATCTCAGCCATTAATTAGGTTAAATATACCTGCAAGAATTTGAAAATACCTTTTTCATAAATATTCTTCAATTTAACTGGGTTCCTCCAATACTTGGTAATGAGTGGCTTTAATATTTCACAATTAGAGAGACAGAGAGAGAGAGAAGAGCGAGAGGGAGACTGAATTCTGCAAAGAGGATGGAGAGGTCAATAAATTGTAAAGTTAGAGCACTTGGAATTCAATATATGTTATTAACATTCTCAACCTAGAAAATCACTAAGAGCGCTACGTATTTGTGTTTCTAAGCAGATTCTGCAATATCTGACATTTTAATCTCTGTAACAAGATTGTATTAACCATGTTTATATCTTAACTTAGATCATTCAATTGAGTAGATAACTTCCGAGTGTTTTGGTGTTTTTGAGGGGGAGGTTTACACTGTGTAGGGCTGGGTAGTTGAAAGGAAAGAATTATTTGTCTTCACTAGGTTAAACCTGCTATTTTGACCGCCAAGTGTCCTTATTTTCTAGTGGGTGGCAGGAGCACAGCTCTGAAATTATCACTTACCTGGCGGGGGGAGGGCATGGGAATAAGTGGAGGGTCAGAACATTGCTCTGATCGTGTGTGTGTGCGTGTGTGTGTGCATGTGTGTGACTACTCCCAGATTCTTCCTGTTGTGGTTTCATCTGAGCTTGTAGACTTGAACTTTGCGAAGCCTGCACTGCCTTCATTCTCCACAGGAGGTGAAGGACGTGTTCTGAATGCTTCGGGGTCCCAGAGAACCAAAGTAAAGCTGACATTAACACAGTCCCCGAAAGTTCACAAAGATTAATATGCTGCTAAATTATTTAAAAGGCTCGACAATGCTTTCTCTTATCCATATGCATTACTTGGTTATCCAGCCAGCTCTGTGCAGTTATGATGAGAAATTTTAAAGATAAGGTTAATCAGAATAGCCTTCTTTGTTAAAAACCAGTTCTGATGCTAGATCTAAAAATGTTTTCTCCATGGGATGAGAATCGACCTCGAACCTGTAATTCCACCACCTTGGGCTGATGTGGTTCTTCCATCATCTCTCACAATAAGTTTGTTTGAACCACACCTCCTTCTGCAGGGATATTTCTTGTCTATGACCTGCGCCACCAGGGAGAGACTGGTGAGGTGGGAAGAGAGGAATGGTCAAAAGTTCTCTATCTAAGTAACCAGAGTGGCACTGTGTTGGCTCGCTAGGTAGTCTCTGGCTCTGGAAAGCCACAGGCCTTTCTTCGTTGACCCTCATCCTCCTTCTCAGGTGCTGTGCTGGGTTAAGCTGTCCCACACTGCTTTCTCCTCTCCAGTGAGTGCCCGCGAGCCTGGCTTTGTGTGATGCAAACTGCAGTTTGTTCTCAACCTCTCCGAGGGAACCTGTCTAGGCAAAGCGTCTTCCTGTGTGTTATTTCTGCATCCTGGCCCCCAGTATTATTTTTCTGTCACTGCCACGACTTGGTGTAGATGCTGAAACCTGGGTGTGCAGTCAACACTTAAAATTGTAGTAAAGGAAGTCAACGTGCTTCCCTTCTGGGGATAATTTAGGTTAGACTTTTACTTTGGGACCCACAGAAGGATAGCTGTAAAAAATTGATGAGTGGATTTAGTGCCTGGCGAGGGCAAGGGCTTAAGATTCCTGGCTGGGGAGGGAGGCTGTGAAGCGACTTCAGTGAGCCTGTTGAAGAGTCTAGGTTTTGACTTGACATAAGGATGCTCCTTAGCTGCAAAGCCTACTGGGAACAGAGCTGCACTGTCTGGAAAAACAGTGTGAGTCTGTGCAGTGAAGCAGGAAGTCTCCCAAGGCACTCATACTCCTGGATACCACTGGTGCTGTTGCGCTGTTGAGGGCTCTCAGTGGAGTCCCTCTGGAAAGGGGATGAAGAGCAGTACTACTGAAAGACTGGAAAGCATAACCATAAACATAAGGAATTTCATCTTAGGGGGTAGGTGGAGGGGAAGGGCATTTAATGAAGCAGTAAAGTAAGCAAGATTCAGATCATAATTAGCCTGCCTGTCCAGGTAAATGATGAACTTTATTTTATGCTTTAAAGAGAGAAGCACACGCTTTAGATCGGGGGTACGTTCAGCAGCCACCTGGAAAGCTGTAATTTTCCCAGGGGTGAAATAATATTTAGAGGTGGGAAGGGTTGCTCAAAACTTGACCGATGAAGTCTAAGGCACTGCTGACCCTACAGAGTCCACCACTAAAAGGAAGAGTAACAAAATTCTGTTCAATATTGAAATAGAGATTCCTAGGAAATTGTAAAAAAAAAATACACTGTGGTCCTGAGGGTACCTCACCCAGTTTTCCTTAATTATAGCATCTTATATAATTATGGAGGGATATCAAAGTCAGAAAAGTGGCATGGGTATAGCGTCCAGGGCTTATTCAGAGTTTACTAGTGCACAAATGGTTATTTCTTATGTATGTGTATTTCTATGTGATTTTATATGTTGGAGATTTGTTACCACCATCACAGAAAATCCACATGCTACCCCTTCCTACTCACATCGATTGTTACCCTTCACCCCAGTGCTCCTCGGTGTTGTCTCTAACCCTGGAAACACTGGCCTTATTCCATTTCTAAAATCTGGTCATTTCAAGAAGGTTGTGTAAGTAAAAACACACAGTACGTAACCTTTTAAAATTGTCCACCCTCACATTCAACATAATGACCTTGACGTTCATCGAAGTTGTTAGGCACATCAATCGATAATCAGAAATTTTAAAACTCTACAAGTTTATTTTATTCTTACAATATTGCAGTTGGTAACAATTTAGGTATGGGTTGCCCTGGCATAGAGGCCAAAGAAAGCAAAACAGTGGCTAGAGCCGAAGGGCATGTTCAACTAGATTAAGAAGGATAAATGTTACACACGATTTATCTGCAGCACGGTGGAAGTGAGTGACCTTCTCTCAATTATCCTAGTCGTAGGTACATAGATGTGCCATGGCATTCTGTGACTGGAACTTCCTTGGATTTCTTTCCATGTAGCAAAATGCAAATGCCAGGGACATAACTGGGTTTTCTTCTGTGCCATCTGTTGGGGAGGATAAACAGTCATGAAGACTGGACATTGGTTTGTGTCCACACTCTGCCTTAAATGCATTTCTTCTGTGAAGAGTCTCAGACTGTCAGGTGTGTGTGTGTGTGTGCGTGGGGGGGGTGTTTCAAAGTCTGCCTTCTCAACCCACAGAGCTATTAGCAGTATTAAATAGGATTATGTAGATTAAAACAATATTTAAACTTTCAGGGATCATTTGAACTGAAAATGATAGTTTTCAATATTGACACGCCTTCAAGAAAGGATTAAAAATGACTTTTCTATTTCAAAGCCACAATTTTACAGTGTGAAAAGGAGCTTGGCATAAGAAAGAGCCAGCTAACTGATCTCATTTATTAAAAGCCCTGTCACTTAGAAAATTTACTTAATTTTTCTCATGCTCAGTTTTTTAAAATCTAAAAATGCCTACTTTGAATGACGTTGCAATGACAGATTATATGAATCTATGAATTATATTATTGCAACGTATAACATGGAAGTGTATGAAAAACTCCAGAGAATGAAGTAGAATTTGGTCCGCAGTAGACGTTAAACCATGACAGCTTCACTCTTTCCCCATTATTATCACTACTGCGTTTTATGACGTGTGAAGTGATTTCATTTGGAGAATACATGGCTCCTCCTCTACCAGGTTCAATGGAACAGGTGAGGATTGCATCACTTGCTCGTGTGTATGGTCCTTGGCTCTTGGAGAGTCGCACGGGCAGGTGGCTGTACTGCAAGATTAAAAGCATAACACGGTGAGAAAATAGGGAGATGTGAATCAAGCCCCCGTTCCATTACTCTCGTCTCCGACACAGGTTAAATAATTTTCTGACCATTCCGTTTGTTTCTCTGTGACATGAGTGCTAACAACACTTTGCCTGTGGGAGAGTTTTCAAATTATGAAAGAACTTAATATAGTGGCTGGTAGATAAAAGGTGCTTGGTTGTGACAGGAATCCGCTTCAAAATAAGAAGATCTGGAATCCCAGGGTGGAGTGGGCGTTTTTAACTGAGACTCTTGCTCTCACTAGTTGAGGGGTAGCTAAGAACAGGGATGGAAAAACTGTGACCCGATGGCTGTATTTTCTCCACAGATGGGCTCTGCTGGAGCAACAAAATTGTCTCTGTCTCAATCTCTTTTTATTTCTCAATCTACCTTTTATTTGTAGTGCAGTGGACCTGAATGTCTTTAGGAAACCCAGGACTCAGTAATTCCACATCCTTCGTCATTCTCTATGGCTTTCTACCAGATTTCTTCCCAAATTTCTTCACATGCCTGAGCATTTAAAACATTTGAACTCATTACAGCTGAAATAAACCATCATTCCCCAAAGTGAGATCTGAGAATATTAAAACCTCAAATAGAACTCATAGCTAAATAAATTTGAGAAGCAATAGCAGGGACTAAAGAAATTATGTAAATTTCTTAGTATTGAACTTCACAAGCACCAGTGAAGAAAGTGGTACAGAATTCAGTATTTCCTAAATGTATGTTTTTAAAAACAGAATTCTTGCCTTAGATAGCGGTATGTCACAAAATTAGCAAGTCATACACTAGGTAACATACTTGGGGAAATGCCAGATGATCTAAAATTGTGTCAAATGATAATTTATCCCAAATGATTGGTTCTAAGGATTTGAAATATTTATTTGGAATATCCACAGGAAATACAAAAGAAATATATAAATTAATTTCTACAAACACATGGAAAGACTGAATGGAATTATCATTGAAGTTCATAGTTTCAAATAAAAAAAGGTTATAGTTTCAAGACTATTGCACTTATGCAGAATCCATTAAAAAGACATAGTCTTTTCACTGGGCACGGTGGCTCACACTGGTAATCCCAGCACTCGGCAGACAGAGACAGGAGGATTGCTGAGTTTGAGGCTTGCCTAGGCTACAGTGTGAGCTCAGGGCCAGCCTGAACTACAAAGCAAGACCCTGTCTCAAAAACAAACAAACAAACAAACATAGTCTTTTCAAGATAATACTCCCTCCAGGTAATTTATTTAAATTTTAAGAGTTTGACATTTATTGAAATATAGTTCATTCTGGATTAAAAGGAGACAACAAAAGGTTAGATTATTTTGATATTTGTCCTTGAGACTGTTATATAGAACACATTGTTTTTCCTGGCTTCAAGCATTTAGAATACTTCTGAAAATTTGTGTTCAAATTCAGCACAACTTGAAATGCACTGGATAAAAATTTTTTTTTTTTTTTTTTTTTTTTGAGACAGGGTCTCACTTTGTAGTTCAGGCTGGCCCTGAGCTCACTATGTAGCCCAGGCAAGCCTCGAACTCAGCAATCCTCCTGCCTCTGCCTCCCGAGTGCTGGGATGACAGGCGTGAGCCACCACGCCCGGCACTATGGTATGTGGTATTGATTGCTGGTGGGCATGAGTCTCCACGCCCAGCATTGTGTGTGGTTACCGGGGATCGAACTCAGGACCTTGCGCTTGTGAGGCAGACGCCAGAACCACTGAGCTAAATCTCCGGCCCTGGATAAAAATTAAATAATTCTTTGGTATATAAGAGGATCAGTTGTCATAAGACTATTAGCTAATTTATTCATTGTTTTTATATTTTAATTTTTATGAATGTAGTATTTATAACTATTCTTCAACAAAAGGTTGACCAACATGTTTCCATTCATATAAACTTAGGGAATAATATCTGTTAATATCTGGTCTGATTACAATGTGTTGTTTTGATTGATTATTTATTTCCAGTCAAATTAACTGAACTTCTAAATCATTTGACTTTATTTATTTTTTGGTATATTTATTTGTGATAACTTTTCCGTTTTTCAGGTGTTTGCATTCCCCAGTGTCATATTAATAGAAATGTGTTTCAAATAATAGATTGGCATGTTCATTAGGCTTCAAAATAAACCTATGCTAGGTGAATTTATTGAAAAAAATATTCCTGGCAAACAAAGAAAATTTGAGCTTTCATTTTAAAATTCATTTCCTATTATTTTCTCATTTTTCTTCCCTTTTTTCTTTTTAACTGTTTCTCTTACTGAATTTTTTTCCTATTTTCTTACCATTACCCTTGCTTAAAAATACATATTTGTGTACTAGAGCTCCAGAATCATTTAGATTTTGCTGTTGTATCCCAATGAGTGGTTCCACACAGGGAATATATCTCAGATACATCTTATTAAATAATTCAGATTTTAAAATCATAATATTCAATAGTCTTTGAAGTCATTAGTGTAACTTAGCAGTGATTCTCCAAGATTCCCCAAGAGCCTTAAGTTCTGCTCGACTACTCTTGTGGCATCCTATATCATATTAGCAACTCACACTTCTGACGCTGGACGTGACAGGATGTTGGGTTTTATCCAGAGCATCAGTAAAACAGGAGAGTGCCTATTTCAAAACCATCATTCCAGGGTCCCTAAGACTGAGATATGGAGACCCCAGTGCCAATAATTTCAAAGAAAGGAAATAGAGTTGAAAATGGGAAACAAGACAAGGATAAGAATCTGGGGAGAAAAGCGGAATAAAAAAGAAATGCCCACTGTTCTGTAGAATGAAACAAAAGGGTTCCTGGCTAGCGATAATGACTACCATTGAAGTGTGTGGAACAGGCAATCCAGAAGGTGTGCAGGCTTTAGAATGGTTTAAAGAGCAGGGGTTGAAGCGACTCCTGGTTGAATTCTGGCTTGAATGACTTCTTACTTCTGGAAAGAGAAGGAGGTACTTTCTGTGCCTCCTAAGAAGATGGGCTTCTGCAACAAATGCACTTTCTTGTGTGAGACTCAGTCAGTCTTGAACGCATTCATTTGAATTTTGTAACTTTTTAACCAAATCCCACAGAATTGGAATCTGAGGACCCGGCCACTCTAGATTATGAAGTTAAAGTGGATCCAGAGACAACGATTAGGAGTTCAGAGGCTAAAGAGAATTTTGTTCTCAAGGGATTTGGTGGAGCTATAAGTCAGATAGATGCCAAATAGGCAGATTCTGGGGGAAAAGATGCAGAGCAGTCAGGGTTGGCTTGGAAATTAAGTAGTCGATCTCCAAGGGGGGGCAGGTCCCTGAAGCTTCCTCATGGGAGTTGGTCAACTGTGTGTGTTGGCTGCCTTTGGTTGCCGTGACAAAATACTTCAGGAAAATCAACTTAAATAAAGAAACATTTATTTAGGCTCACAGTGAAGCCAGTTTCAGTCAATGGTCAGCTGGGCCCACTGTTGTTAGGCCCATGTTGAAGCAGAAAGAGGGGCAGAGAGAAGCTGCCATGGCATCCAGGAAATCGGGGGAGATAGGGACTCACCAAGTCACCTGTTTAGTCCATCTAAACCCTACATCTTGAAGTTTCCACACCTAAAACACCATCAAATTATGAACTCATAAATGGATTACTCCACTGATTAGGTTAGAGTCCTCATAATCCTATCACTTTCCCAGAGGCTGCACTGTTCACACTGCTGCCTTGGGGACCAGGCCTTCAACACAGGAGATTTTCAGGGATATTTAAGATGTAAAGCATAATATCATCTAATTACAGAACTTTTTTTTACAGAGGATCTATGCTTGTTGGGAGAGGATTTTTATGGACAACACCACTTCTTTTGCACATAACTTTTACTCAACCCTTCCACCCTTCTGTCTGGCAAAGACACACAGGGGAAAACTGTCCTGAATCCACTCAGTGGGCCCAGGTTTCAACAGCAAGGAAAACCTGCAGAAAAGATTTCCAAGACCAGTCCTCTGTATTGAAACTTAGCAAAGTTATGTTCTTGACAAGTAAAGACAAAAATATGAGTGGTTCTCCAACTTGGGCTCAAAGTAGTTTTATTTCAGTGATTAAAAAAAAAAGTTCAGGGAAAAGATATTGAATTAGAATGCTTTATATTTTGGAAAATCTAATAAAGATGTTGGTATTATATCTAGCACAATTTTAATTGTCTGTGATCGATGTTTCACTGGTCATTAGAGTGATGTGGTTGGGCAAATAAAGACCTAAGTGTATCCTTGAAGAAATGCAGGTAGACTCTGATTTACCCTGCTAACCTGAGAAAGACTTTTGATACTGTCTTTGAAGTGTTCTTATGCTTTAGAGAATGCTACACAAGGTAACGAGTTGTCCTTCCCAGAAGTTTGATCAGTGTAATAACTCCACCAAGGGGTAATCTTGCTGAAATAGGACTGAAATGTCATTAGGGGAAAAATGTGTCCATAAGAAAAACCAATAAAGAGCAGCCTTTAAAACAAAATGGTAATATTTCTTGGGGATTTATTAAGTACATTTTTCGTGCTATGAATTCTTCTATTTTGGGGATCAGCAAACTTTTTCTGTCAAAGGCCGGAAAGTAAATATTTAAGGCTTAAAAGCCATCTAGTTTCATTGCAACTTCTTCTTCCATCCTGTAACACAAAAGCAGGCATAGAAAATACACAAGCCAATGTGAGGGGCCAGGTTCTAATCCAACTATGTTTACAAAGCAGTGGGGGGCTGGGTTGAGATGCAGGCTATCGTTTGCTGACCCCTCTTCTAAAGGTTACCAAACCTGCTTTCCATCAGTGGGGCAGGGGCTGGGGACAATAATGAAGAGTGAAATTGAGAAGCAGGAGGAATATGACATCATAAATGCTTCTCAAAAGAATTAAACAGGACATGACCCTCATTGATTAGGGAGGAAGCTGATGGTTGCGGCACTTTGGCTGAAACCTCAGTGACAGGAAAGGACCAGTTTGGCATTGGCCTGAAGGAAAGATATTTTGGTTAATAAAAGATGCGCTAGGGGCTGGGGATTTAGCTCAAGCTGTACCGCACCTACCTTGAAGCACAAGGGCCAGAGTTTGATCCCCAGTACTGCAAAAAAAAAAAAAAAAAAAAAGACAAGCTAAATTAAAATGAGCTCGACATATTTCAGAAACCGAAAGGAAGCCAATAGGAGCAGGGTGGGTTGTGTAAGATTTTTGTAGTTCGTGTTTGTAGGACACAAAGATTACATTTACCATGAGAAATGGGTACATGTATATAACGCTTCTTTTTACTTGCTTTTTCTCCCTTCTTCCATTTGCAAAAGCTCTATCTTTCTGTCTGCTCTTATTTTTTTTAATGTAAAAAACTCTATAATTCAACCTGTAATTTTATACCTTTACCTTACTCGTATGTCAGTGAAAAATCACCGTTAGGAAGGCAGTGCAGTTTACATCACAGAATAACCAAAAAAATAGAAACTATTTCATAAAAATATATTCCAACTATGAAAAGAATCGCTTCCTTGGTGCCTTTGCATTCTTCTCTTCTGTGTACTTATGTATAATGTGTTGTTTCCCCCGAGACTACTTCTTCAGTTGTCCATTTACGTGCTCTTCTGCGGCTCCAGGGCTATATTCATGTAGCCATCCAGGCAAAGCAGGACCCCTCAATAATCCACTCCCGAATTTAATTCGACCCCAACTGGCCTTCCGGTGATGTACTTTTAGAAGTCACTAGGGGTTTGCTTCTGCAGACTCATCTTGACAGTCTTGGGAGGCGGGAAACCCGAGCTCTAATTCCAGCTCCGCTACTTAATTAGTCGTAGGACTTGACTTACCCTTTCGCCTCTCACGGCCCCAGGTTCCTCATCTCGCCACCGGGAACCAGAACCCTGACTCCAGGCGCCCCACGAACCTGGCCTCCCTATTATTTATCTTTAATGTTGCTCTTTATTTATATTCAAAATATACATTTTAAATTTATAATTATAAAGTCTAAATTTAAAATTGTGTCATAAAAGAGGATTCATACAATGTTTAAACTTGCGTGTCACAAGTACATACATTTTCCTACCAATGGCTCAAATTTACTCTTGTTTATAGCAGAATGGCCCTCTATTGTGCATAAGTACGACATTTTCTTCATCTGTTCATTGGGGAGGATATTATTTTTTATAGAAATAAATAATTTCAAAAATTATATGTATGGTGATTTTCAGTTTGGAATATTTTAATATTAGTACAGAACTGGAATATTTAGTACAAAACTGGAAACATTGCCAGTTTTCTCCTGGGAAGGAAAGGGCCTTATTTATTCAGCAATACAGAACTGATAGGTAGAGAAAACTATAAATGTTTGTGAAACGAAGCAATCTAACCCAGGAAGACTTATTCTAACAGACAAGCTTTTCCAGCGGCCTTACGATTGCCTTGTTAGTTTGGAATGTTTTCAGCTGCAATAACAGAAACCTTCAGAATGGCTGCTAGAAAGAGGCAGGTGGCCACGTGAGGTGGTCCAAGGGCTTAGCAATCTCATGACTAATATCCCTGAATATATTAGGATTTTTTCTCTTGAATACACAGAATAGCTTCCAAACAGCTAAGCAAGTCTGTAGGCCCAACTTATGAAGAAGAAGGGACAGAAGTGAGGAGGTAAGGGCCGGCAGTGCCTGTCGCCACCTCTACTTCCTCTAGTGGATTTCTCCTTCGGTTGGTTTCAATGCCAGGATTTAGTCATGTGACCCCAGCGGCTGCTGGGAGGAAGACTAGGAAAGGAGGAAATGGATTTGCCATGATTAGATTAGATCGGTCTTGATTTATCACTAGGCTGGGCATATTGCCAACCTCAAATATAATTAAGTTTCTGTTGGTGAAGTAAAGGGGAATGAAAATTAGCTTGGCCACTCTGAAGATTACATGTCATTGTGGAAATGCTAATTACGGAGGAAATGAGATGATCAGAGTGAAGAATTGTATTTGCGGCGCAATCACCTACATGAAGGTAAATTACCAAGCATATGAGCAAGGCTTCTGAATAATACACATTACCGAGTTTATTTCTCATAACAACTCTGTGATATAGGTAGCATCTTTCATCTTTTCTTATGGTTGGGCAAACTAAGATTTAGAGAGGTTAGGCAAAGTCGTTAAGGTCAGAGTAGGCCAGCAAAGATTCAAAATCAGCTTTCCTATTCTAAATCTTGACTTCTTGATATGGAAGATGCCAGCCCAGAATGACTCTGTATGGGCAAAACAAGATACACAGATCAGCAGACAAAGATATTCAATAGGCCACAGGTGGATGAAACAGTTTATATTTTAAGTTTCAAATTTAACTGGGGGTATATGTGCTTTAAAACAAAATTCTTCTTTATAAAATTTTAATAATTATATGGCCAACACAAGAATTGAGGAGGGATTCATAATTACACTGGAAAGGAAATAATGTGTTCTTTTTATTTTGATCTCTACTACTTTTTATTTAAGTGTTTTTTATTGAAGTTTAACTCTACTGTTAAAAGCATTACAGGGATAGATTAATAATTTGTGCACTTGTCTGAATATATGAAACTACCACAAAACTCAAAATACAGAGTAAACCCAGGGTCCCAGAACCCCTCCCTGTGTCCTCTGCGAAGTGATTGTCTTCCCACCAAAGCTAACTGCTGTTGTGCCTTCTCTCATGATAGACAAGGTTCTGCCTGCTGTTACTGGTCAATACATAGAATTATATAACATGTACTTTAAAGAAAGCTTTATTTTCTCATTTAATCTTCAATATGTCAGATTCTCTTGATTTTCTTTTATACTATATATATTGTAATTATCACCTGATGATTTTTGGAGTGTAGCTTCTCCACTCCACCCAAGTCAGACTTCCATATTCAGTCTTTTTGGCTGATACTTACAACACCTCTGAAATATGTAACATCCTTCCCCATAGTGAATACTCCTTTATTATTACCATCCAATGTCTCTGATTTTTTCAAAGTCCAAATGAGAACTCCCCCTCGGAGGTCTTTGTGCATAAACCCCTATTATACACAATCACTTTAATATTGATTTTCTCCTTTATGTAAAGAAAGTTGATAGTTTGTTTCCGTTGCCTCTCATGCATTGTATATGCATGAGTGTGCTTTTCCATGGCATTTGGTGGTGCTCAATAAACGGGAATTTTACAGTTTTAACCTAAAATACATGTATGTATATAAAATACATAATTACAGGATGAATACTTATATAATCATATAATCACAACCCAATCAAGTGAGAAGCTTTCTAAACCTTGATGCCTTAGATCATCTCTTTCTTTAGGCTATATCCAATTATGGTAATTAGTTCCTTGCTTTTAAAAATTATTTAACCTCATATGCAAGCATTCTTGAATAATATAATTTAGGTTTGCATGTTTTCAAACTTTAATATGACTCATATTTTAAGAGTTCTTGGGTGTTTTGCTTAATGTTATGTTTGAAAGATGAGTTCGTGTTTTGTGTTTAATGTATATTTATTGTTGCATAGCATTACACTGTATGAATGGAATGGTATGAATCATGGATTTTTTTTTTTTACCACACCATTGATGATTGTCTCTGGTTTGAGGCTATGACAATTGTATTCAGCATTCTGAAACAGGGATCTTGGAGAACATACATATGCCTTTTTCCAGGGCACATACATACTCTAAAGTGAAATAAATAGTCATATGGGGTGCAGGTCTACAATGTGACTAAGCAATATGAAATTATTTTTTACAAAGAATGTGACAAAAACAATTGCAGTTGGCAGGTTTTTTTTTTTTTTTTTTTTTTTTTTTGAGGCAGGGTCCCACTTTGTAGTTCAGGTTGGCTCGGAGCTCACTATGTAGTCCAGGCAAGCCTCAAACTCAGCAATCCTCCTGTCTCTGCCTCCCGAGTGCTGGGATTACAGACATGAGCCACCATGCCCGGCAACAGTTGGCAGTTTTGAATGAGTTTTGCTCAAAGTTTGATGTTGCAGTTTGTTTTGAAGGCAAAGAACCTGATTCAGAGCAGGTATTTACTATTTCACTTGCCCAATCACAGCAAATGTAATCCTCGTGGCAGAATCAGGGCTATGTCAGTCAGTCTCCTATTACTGTAACAAATGTCCAGGATAATCATGATATGAAGAGAAAAAGTTTATTTTGGTTTACAGCTTTGGAGATTACAATCTACACCTCAGTGGACTTTAAAAAAAAAACCCTCAGCATAGCAAGAGCTCTGGGCAGAACAAAACTATTCACTTGACAGTGGAGAAAGGAAAGAGGAAGAGAAAGGGGTTGAGGTCTCACTATGACCTTCAGGGGCACATTCCTAATGACAGGAAACCTTCTTCCTAAAGTTTCCACTACCTCCCAAATATGCCAAACTGAGAGACATTCTAGATTCATACTATAGTTGGGAGGAAGAATGGTGCATATAGATATGTGGCCTCCACTGTAAGAGAGAGCGTGGATGGGGGCAGAGTCAAACCATATTTCTGCTACTAAATTTGCATGTTGACTTTCAACCCAATTACTGCAGTTATTTGGAAAATTGTTGAACAAGGACACAGCGATGTCATAGAAAATGACAGCATATTGAAGTCAAGGTGCTCTGACATGGTGATCTTCACATGGTGAGTTCTAAATGTTTGCTTTTCTTCTCTTTACAAAGGAAAGTTGAAATGCTCATCTCTATTTACTTCATAAGTCCCCATGAGAGATATTGATTTCCAACTTTTCCTGATCTTTCTAATGAAAGGTCATCATATGATCAGACTTTAAGATACTATTATATTTAGGATCATTTCTAACTTTTCAAAATTCTAGAGTTATCTGTAGTCTTTTCTGAAAAAATATTATTTTTGTAACATGAATACTGAAAGTTACAATTTTGCTACATTTGCCAGTTTCTAGTAGACTGAGCAACTTCAGGAAGAAAAAGATTAAGTATTGAAAAAGGAAACAATGTTACACTATTCCTTTTGTGTGGGCATTTGTGTTACATGACACTAACATTTCTTCCACACTTCAGGGTAATTCCAGTTTCAATAGACTGTATTGTGTGTCTATGAGTGTGCATGAGTTTACAATGGACTTCCTCTGTGCTTTCCACATGGAAGATATGGGTGTTTCTGAAGTAACACAAAAAGCTAAAGGATGAATAGTATTCATATCTAGCAGGCTTTGAGGAATTTTCTAGAAATGTGTAATTTTTAATTTGGGAGAATTTTTATTTGTGTATTGCAATAATTACTGATGAATTATAAAGTTCAAGCTAATTCTGTATAAATTTGAAACAACAAATAATGCTTTAGGGTGTACCTCATCTCTACAAAATACTTTGAACTCTGTCCTAACTTCTCCGGGGATACATACTCCCTCTTCCCTTTCATTAGAAAGATCAGGAAAAGGTGTGAATTAATATTTCCCATGGAGACTTCATCTGCCCCAGATCATCTGTGTTTCTCCTTCTGTAGTTACATTTCCTTGAACCCTAGAACAACCTTGTCTCCTTAATGCATGTAAACCTCATGCTGAGATGAGATGAAAATACTGCCTTTGTGCTGAGCTTCTTATCTCCCTGCGTGTTTCAGAAAACCATACCCCGAATTCTGTATCAATCTTATAGAGCTAGAAACAATTATAAATGCATAGATAAAATCCAGTCATTTAAAAAAAAGCCACAGGGAGCCAGTGGAAGAAGATTCATATACAGTTGACCTGCATGTGTTGGTTTAGCATTCGTGGAGTCAACCAACCTTGAATTGAAAATACTCAGAAAATGAAATTATATCTGTCCTGAACATGTACAGTTTTTTTCTTGTTATTATTCCATGAACAATGCAGCAGGACAAATATTTGTATGGAATTTACATCTTATTAGGTATTCTAAGTAATTAAGAGAGGGGTCGAGATGTAGATACAAGGATTCACGTATACTATAAGCCCATAACATTTTGTCTACAGAGACTGAACACCCATGGAATATGAAATCTGGTCCTGGAACCAGTTCCTGGAGGAAACTGCAGGGTGACTGTACTTCATCATTATTGAGGTTATTTCTTCTCTGCCCATTATATGTGCAAATGTTTTAAATTTTATATTTCAATCTGCAGTCTTTTGTAAACATCCTAAGAGTTTAAGATCTGAGGTACCATTTTATAAGAACCAACTGTTTTTTACTCATCCGTGAGATGCCACAGAAAAGACACCCAAAGCTGCTCAGGACCCATCAGTTTCTTATGCTCACAGGTCTTAGTGACAAGAGACAGACTGTGTTGTTCTCATTTGTAAAACCAGCGGCCTGGCCTGATTCTGTAGTCTCAGTTGTTCTACTGCTCACATTCCAAGATTCAACTTGAAGTTTCTATTAGATTAAGTGCTTAGGGTGACATGGAGAAATTGAGTTTAACATAAAGTTGGTTAGTCACAAAGATTTGGGTAATTAAGAAATCTTCATTATCTCGGCAAGACCTTTTTAGCTAGCTATATTTTGCCTTAATTATGCTCATAATAACAAAGCCAGTGAACTCACCACCTTCCCATTAAGAACCTTCAAATGTTTTATTCAGAAGCACAATGATTCTAAGAGGGTGATATGTAATGTGCTCTCTGCACAATGAGCTCTTTCATTTGATTAAATCACATATTTTTTTTAAGTTAAAGGTGAAAACTAGTATGAAAACACTGGCCATTAATTCAATATATGCTATTACATTACAAAAATAAGCATTAACTTTCTTGCAAGGACTCAGAGAGTTCATGTTTCATCATGTTTCCTATTAACTCCTCCTAGAGATTGTCAGTGGCCTATCTCTCACTTTTCTAGATATTTAGAAGTATGTAAAGTGTTTTGAAATACTAGACACAATAAAATTCACTCCTTGTGTTATAAAATCCCATGGCGTTTTGACAAATACATGGATCTGTTCGTCAGCACTGTAGTCATAATGTAGAACAGTTCTAATATCCCCAAGTTTCCTGTTATTTCTGCTCTGTATTTGGACTATTTCAGCCAGCCTAATGTTTGGAAAACTTGGACATTTTCTGTGGATCTAGTTTTGCCTTTTTAAAATATAATATAATAAAAATATATACTATCCAGTATTTTGAATTTGACTTCTTTATCAAAATGTATTTTGAAATTCATCTATATTGTTGTGAATAACACATTTATTCCTTCTTATCGTTGAGTATTGTTCTATTGTATGACTTTGTACAGTTAGTTTATCCATTTGCAAGCTCAAAGACACTTAAAATTTATTTCCAATTTTTAATGATTATCATAAAGTTGCTTCAAATATTTGTATAAGGACTGGGGACTTAGTGTGGTGATTCTGGCACCTGCATTATAGGCACAAAGTCCCAAGTTTGATCCTCAGCACTACAAAAAGAAAAAGAAAACACAACACATACTTGTATAAACATTTCTGTGTAAATGTTTTTGTTTTTCTTAAAAAACACATGGGAGTGAGATTATAGGGTCCCATGGTAAGTATATATTGAATTATAAGCAATTACCAAACTACCTTCCAAAGCTGCAGTACCATTTTGTATTTTTGCCAGTAATATATGCAATTTTGGGTTGTTCCACATCCTCACCAGCACTTTGTTCTATCAATTTGTTATATTTGCCATTCCCATAGATGTATAATGACATCTCATTACATATTCATGACATTGATCATTTTATATGCCTATTTTGAATCCGTACATCTTCTCTACTGAAGAGTCTGTTCAGTAAAGTTTATGCTCAAGTTTAAACTGAGTTGTTTTAACGTTGAATTTGAAGCTTCTTTTTTTAAAAAATTTATTTTTATAGATTTTGCTTACAAGTTCCTTGTCTTACAAGTAACTGGGATATTTTCTGATAATATATGGCTCATATTTTCGTTCTTTAGAGGCTAAAACTTTTACATTTTGATAAAGTTTGAAGTCCAGTGTTTTCAAGTTTTGCCTTCCACGGGTCCATACTTCTAGTGTCATGTCTAACAGTTCTGTACTTAAGCTAAGGTCACAATGATCTTCTGGTTATTTTTTTTCTAAAATGTTAATAGTTTTACATTTTGTATTTAGATTTATTTAGAGTTTTCTTTTTAAGTAGAGACAAAATATAGATGATAATTAAAAAATTGTTTTGCTTATGTGGCTATTTGATTTTTCCAATGCAATGACCAAAAGAATATTCTTTCTCCTTTCATAACTTTGCCACAGTTCAGTTATATCCAAATGGACCTGCTTATATGTTCTATATCCTGTTCCACTGAATATTGCTGCTGTTTCATGAGTAACTACATTGTCTTAATTACTGTAGCTTTATGGTAAGTTTTGGAATTAGCTAATGTGAGTCTTTCAATTTTGTTTTGCTTTTTTCAGAATTAGTTTGAATATGTCAGTACTTTTACCATCCGACATAAGTTTCAGAATCTGCTTTCTGATTTCTAGAAAAGAGGTAATGAGATTTGATTGCAATGGCCTTGATGCTATGGAACAGGGTGCACAGAACTGACATCTTAAAGATAATGACTCTCTCCATGGATTAGATTCAACCTTTCAGTGGTCTTCTCAATGTTTCTATTTTTTTTTAAATCACACTGGACCCGCAGATATGTTGTTAGATATATACCATGTATTTAATTTTTGGTATTTTTCTAAATGACAATTTTGATTTCTGATTTTCATTAATAATATAAATCTCATTCCTTGCCAAGTCCACTTATTATGTTGTAGCTTTGTATCGATTCATTTGGATTTTCCATATATATAATCATGACATCTGCAAAGAAGCAAAGCTCCATTCCTCCTTTCTAAACTACATGCTCTTTTACTCCCTGTCTAAGCTTTAGTTGGATCTTTCAGTACAGTATCAAAGAGGAGTGATGGGAACATACACACAATATTGTTTCATTTCAGATTTTAGGGAAAAATGCTTAAGCATTCCCTAGTAAGTATCCTGCTATCTTTATTCTTGTGGTTGGCTTTCATCAAGTTAAGGAAGTTCCTGTACATTCACCATTGCTGAGAGGTTTTTAAAAACTCATGAATGAATATAAATTTTCTCAATTGCTTCAAGAATTTTTCATTATTTTTAATTTGTCATCCAGATTGTTCCCATGGGGTGGATCCATGTACCTAACGCATCTTAATTCTTTTCTTTTTTTCATCCCTTGCTTCTCCCTTCTTCCAACTCTGGATCCCCTTCCCATTTGAGAAGTATCTATCGCTCTACTTCCTATTATCTATCTTTTATTTTGGTCTTTATACTTTGGGTTTCTCGTATAAGAGAAACTATGCCCGAGTAGAGCTTGTGTCTGATTTATTGGACCACAGGACACAGATATAACATAAGACTTTCTGTCTTCCTTTGGCTCTGACAGCTTTGATATCGACGCACACACACAGATTCGCTATCTCCCACTGCATTTTCTCATAATTCTATAGAACTGGGGCTGCCCTCAGTAGGATGCACAAGAAGAAAGACAGAAAATTGAACAGGGATTTCTCCTTCCATTCTCTGTATCACAAACACATTTTTTCTTACTTTATTTGGCTATAGCTTGGTTTTTTTCTCGGGGCTCACACGACCATTGTCCCTGCAAAGCTAGTGTCACCCTGACTTGGCCTGTCTTGGAGAGAGAAAAATAGAAACGCAGATTAACAGAACAGATTCAGGCATTTCTCATGTGCTCTCTCTCTCTCTCCAGAACTCCTTTTCTCAGTCCTCAGCTAGAACAAGGATGTTTCTTTCAAAATTTTTGCTGTCAGAGCCACTGTGAACTTCTGTGATTCACTGCCCTGAGTCAAAAGGGGAAAAGAAAAAAACCCCATAAAACAAGGAACTCAACACTACCCTGGTTGTTAAATTTTCTGATACTTTACCTTTCAAAAATGTCAGCTGCTTGCTTTTTATATTCTCTGCTAGGTTCTTCATTGTGAGCTGTAGGAGAGAGGTTGCACTGTGAGTGGATTTCATCTTTCCAGGCACTGATAGTTCACGAGAAAAAGAGTCTGATTTTCCTGGACAGTCTTAGAGTATCAAAAATGATATTGATAGGCAGTGAATAATTATTTCTTGACTAGCTGGATAAACCAAACTATGGAAGGCTCATACACGTCTTTTCCAAACACAGATAACTACATAGAAAAGATATTGCCACTGAGACACTCTGACGTCAACACACCCTTTGATTTTTAAATTCTGAATTAAGTCTAACTGTTCTGCATGTCTTTGCTGGCTTACGGGGGGTCTTGTATTTTCCTGGTCACTTTGAATTTTCAGTCCAATTATAATTTAGATCCTTTGACTCCTGTTTGTGCTGCATAGTAAATCAAATGTGCAACTTAGCATTTCTTTATATTCCAAATCTTTTATGTGAGGCTTGTGTGTATATATGCATGTGTGTCTGCATGGCTGCCCCTGCGTGTAGAGGTTGAGAGAGTCTGGGATGATGAAGTGTCTTCTTGCAGTCAAAAAACCTTCAAACCAAGTCTTAGTTGTCTTCCATAAGAGGCCCACCTACTACACTGCTATACACTCTCCTTTCTCTCCAGATGCAGTTTCCCTTGTATTATGAGATATAACTTATTTTTCACTCTTCCATTCATTGCGGACCTATTTTTGCATACTAAAAAACACATTAGTAGACTTTTCTAAAATAAAAAGCAATCTAACCCCGTTGTTCCACAGAAAAAGTGGTGAGATCTTTAAGGCTTTTATTGTCTTTGTTTCTCTTCCTTAGCCTAATTCCTTCACAAAACACAGAAGCCCTTAAAAGTCATCGTGAGGACTTCAATGACAATTCATCTATCCTGTCTCTCATCCTGACAAGTATATATGTTTATTTGTTGAAAGCCTCAGAGAAAGGGACCCCTGCCTCACAAGAATGTCACAGCCTGTTTGCAAAAGGGGGAAGCAATTTCTAATTGGAAGACCTGTGCTTGAAATCTGGCTACGCGACTTCTTAGCTGCCTTAATAAAGATAAGTCTTTATTTCAAACTATGGGAGTGACTTAATCACATCTTCTGCACTTAATAATAAAGCATATCTAATATGGTTTGCCTATTATAAATTCCCATACTTTGGTTTGTCTATATTGACTCTTTGATCTTCATTTTTATCACCTGTAGAATAACTGTATTTTTCTATAGGAATGGAAGGAAAGAATAATGCTTTAAAGCCATTTGTTAAAGTCTCATTTCTGCTATACATATCAGCCACAGTCATTTTTATTGTGTCTCCATTGTAGAAGTGGTTGCATCATGAGAAGTTGCTATTTACTTTCCAACACTGAAGCCAATGGCTGCTACCATGGCCAAATTCTGAAGAAACAATTTTATCTGAAAGGCAAATTATCTGAAAGGACTTCTTGTGCAGAGAAGATCCCCTGTATTGTGAGGAAGTGGTATCGTCACATTTCCCTTTCTCTACTTACTGTATCCCCATATAGGGGTCCAAGGATCTTCATGTGTTGATGAAAAAGATCAGAGGTGGGAAGAAATAAAGAGGAGAGGGTGCTATAAGTGGCTAACCTCCAGTTATATCCAGAAAACTTGACCTAGTTTAATAAAGACTGTCATCTTTGAAGAAGGCAGTTCAACATAGGTATGTGGAGAGCCCACTCATTTCTGGATTCCATTCTTCCCACAATCTCTTTTAACAATGACTCTTGCTTGTTTTCAAGTGAAGCTAAATTTGATCAAGTAATCTAACAAATTTCAATCTATCACCAATCATATTCAAAGGACTAGAAAATTGTGGAATAGACTCTTGTGAGAGAAGATAAAGCCACATGCTATAACCAAGAACTGCATATTAGCTAGATCAAATCTCCTGTGGACACAGCACTGAGCATTTGATATTTCTTTGGTTGTTACATGGGTTTAATTAATTGAAAAGGGGAAAAAGACTTCTGGAAAATTACATATACTGATGAGCTTCTAAGAAGCATATAAGTGTGGACAAATGCTCTGACATTATCATCAAATCGATTCTGTTGCAAGTTTTAATGATCATCTTTCAAATCCATCCTCTGTGATACATGTCTACACGAAAGTGGTGGGGTTCAGAAGGTTAGCTTACATCCTGTCTCATTCATTAAAACAATTTGTGTAAAAAAATTCAGGGACAGTTTTACATCTAAATGAACAGAAGTTTAAGCAATGAAATATAAATCAGTTACTGTGTTATTCCAGTGCAGTAATTTTTTTTCAGAAGCTCTTGCAACTCCACATACATATAGTAGCTACAGTTTTATCTTAGCAGTCAGGCTGATTTACAATTAGTGTTTTAGTTAATATTGTCATGAATATGTCTTGTGATATATGCTTATCATTATCTCCTTTAATGCTCACTTAACAATGATTTCATATTATTCTGTTAACTGGATATGTTGTTTTCTAGACATTGCCTGCTACAGATATTAGTGCACTACCTTCATGGATGCTTGGGATGCACAATAATTGCTGCTTTATTATTATTTGTAACTATTTCTTTAGGATGCACCTCCCTGCAGATTCACAATTAGTTTACCATCATACAGTCACCAGTACCAAGGAGAGGCAACAGTAGTAATTTTTCAGTGGAAATAATTTGAACCATTGAATGATTTGAGTTACATTGTCATGTCATGATTGACTTTGTACTTCATTCATAATGAGGTGGAATATTTTCTACATTTGTTCACTAGAATTTTCTTCATGTTCTATTGTGTGCCCATGTTACATATTTGTGGCTTGAGATATTTTCCTATGTATTAATAATTTGGTGAAAATACTTACCTACTTTGGCTTTTTAAAAAATATAACTTCTATTTATAATGCAAAATAGTTAAATTTTAGATGATAACACGTGTCTTCAATTCTCTTTGTATTAGATTGCTTCCAGTAGGGGAAATGATAATTTCTAATCTGACAAATCATACTTTTTCCTAGTTTCTGCATTAAAAATGTAATTTAACTCTTTATCCCTTAATTTTATTTTGAAGAGTCACAAGTCACTCTAAATTAGCCTCCTTCATCAAATAATATGCTCTTAGATTTCTCAGTATGAAAGTGGGGAGAGACAAAATTAAGAAACATGAAAAATTCTAGAGTCAGAGAGTTGTTACAAACTTGTCAGTGTGTAACTATTTTTTCAAATGATCATATAGAAACATGAGCACTTAAAAAATCACATAAAATATTGCCTATTTTTCCATTTTGGAAGATCTTATTTAATTTTAAAATTTTATGTTTCTTGGAAACATAATTCCCTGCAATCTTAACAAATTCTGGATATTTTAATATGATTTTTTTGTAAAGTTGGGTTACTGTCCTATATCATCTTAAGTCTGCTGTGAAAAATTATTATTTTTGTTAGTATGCTTTCATTTCATTTAAATTTTCAAAATGTTTGTTATATATTTTTTATAGTGGTGGTACCATTTAAAAACCTAATATAGTGTAGCTATGTTTCTCTTTAAATCATAGTTAGCTGTTTTTTTCTCTATGTTTCTCAAATTCTGGATTAACTTTCCAGGGAATTATTAAGTTTATCTCTGAACAATTAGCTTTTATTTAGTGATGTTCTCAAAGTGACTTTATTATCTGGTTCATTTATTTTTTATTTTTAGCTTGATTACTTTTTTCTAAATTTTTTATACTTCATTTATTAATTTCAGTTTTATCTAGCATAAATTTATCTTTTCCCCATAATTCCTTTTAAGCACTATTCCACAAGTTTTTAGATATGATTGTTTCTCTATTATTTTCCACATATTTTAATACTTTCCTTCTGATTTCATTTTCAACTTGTTATTTAAAAGAACTGTTTTAAAATTTTGAAATGTGTACTCATCTTAAATTTTCTTATGATTGAATTCTAATTTAATTGCATTTTTTGGTGACAAATCATCTATGTGATTCTGATCTTTTAGCTTTTCTTAAGATTTGAGTTGTAGCTCACATTTTCAAATGCTTATATTTATAAATGTCCCTAAGGGACAATGAAAGAATGTTCGTTAGTATGCTTGGACTGCTACAACAAAATAGCGCAGACTGAGTTGCTTAAGTAACAGAAATGTATTTTTTACAGTTCTTGGGACTGGCAAGTCCAAGGTCAAGGTGCTGCCAATGTAGTTCCTGTTAAGGGCCCTCTTTCTGGTTGGGGACAGCAGCTTTTGGGCTGTTTCCTCCCACAGCCTTTCCTGCAGGGTCACATACTGAGTGTGGTCACATACTAGGCCTGGGTTCATTTTGCTAAGTTGACCATTGGATTCTTGCAAGGGTTGTCTCCAAACACAGAGAAGGAAGCAGAGGATAAAGAGAAATGCGACTAAAGTTTTAACCAAAGGAGACATATGTCAGGATGTTTATTAAGATGACACAAGTTTGGAACTTTTGTATCTCCTAGATGAGTAGACACTATCGATTTTGGTAGCTACCACTTCTAAATGCTTTGCTTTAAATTATTTTTCTGATAGTACTGTGTCTATGCATGCAAACACACTTAAGAGTATTTCATGTCTTTATTTTTAAATTTTTTCTATGAACTTTCAGGTTTTTAAAAATATAATGTGCTGATCTCTTTTTTGACCAAAAGTGCAATTACTTTAATCCCCTGTCATTATTTATACATTAAGGTTTCATATATCATCTTATTTAGTACTCAGGTTCTACCACACTCTTCTGTGCTTTTTTTTTCCTCTGGGAATAATAGCTATCTTCAAGATCCCTCCCAGCTTTAACATCTTATATTATAAAGTAGGTTGAACTAAATGGAAAGTGGTGAGGCTCAAACTGTACCTTCAGTAGCAACCAGTGTGAGGGAGTAGATCAGAAAGGGCTTTATCTGAGCACCTTGTTGGAGAGGAGGTAAGATTAACCTCAGGAAGCAGGAAGAGGGGTATTAAACACGAAAGATGTTTGTAATTTGGGAGCCACAAGTGAGGTCAGGAAAGAGCCGTGTTGTTAGGTCATGACTAAAGAGAAGAAAAAGTCTAGAAGACGGGGAGGAGGGGGCGAGGGCAGCAATGAATGGGCTTGGGGATGACTATACCGATGCGCCTGACAGAACGGTAACAAGCGTTATAGTTGTTTATACCAGATTGGAGAAGAGGCTTGAGGCTCAGTCATAGGCTCGCCTCAGTTCCCTGCGGTAGCACCTGAGAAGTGCGCATCCAGTCATTTTGCTATGAGAGAAGCAGGTTGGAAATGAATTGTCCTTAGGATGGGTCGAGGGAAACCGCGGGGCCACCTTTGACCACGGAAACCCAGCTTTCCCAGGGGCAGTGGCAGGAATCCACGAAAATGACACCCAAGCAGCAGCAACATGCGGGGGACTCCACGTGCTGTCCTCTGTCACCTTCGGCGGGAGAGATGACCCCTATTAAAGTGTTTATTAGGAAGTTCAGACAAGTAACTCGACTTCACAGCACCACTTAGAGTTTTGAGTGCCAGGGCAAATGCGATGATAGTGTCCTAGAACACGTTCGTAATTTTAAAAGAAAGGAGTCAAAGAGCCTGGACAAGAAATTCCATTCGATGGGAGCAAAGTTTATGTGGCCTTATTTACATGCTGCTGGGGGAAATGGCCTTTCATGGTGATAAGAAAAAGGGACACACCGGTTCATGACCCTTCTATTAAAACCAAATTTATTATCGCTTCTCGGCCTTTTGGCTAAGATCAAGTGTAGTATCTGTTCTTATCAGTTTAAAACCAAATTTATGAGTGGGAAAGAGAATGACTGAAAATATATAAGAATTGTGAGGCAGGAATTGAGCGGTATGTTCTGCTGCTTCGCCTCTCGCTATTATTAATAAATCTGCTTCCCGGTGGCTATGCTCATCCCAGGGAACTGAGTGATGATCTTATCTCCCTCGCATTAGCAGTCTGAATGGAGTAACAAAATGTCACTGTGCTGATGATTAGGTGCTGGCAGGGGTTCAAAACTGCACGCACACAATTCAGTGCCACCGAAACCCCCCTACCCACTGACACCGCCTTCTCCAGGCAACCGCTGTGAGAGCTGGAATTTGTGTAACCCATCCTCTGTTTGCACTTGGAGTTCTGTCATTAGTATATCAACACATCTCGATTTCAGTGCGAGGAAAGTTGAAGAGGTTTTGGTGACGGTCAGCTGTTTTGGTGACGTAGTGGTTTTTCTGTAAAGCCACAGTATTTTTAAAAAGTATGCTACTGATACAGAAGTGAACAGAATGGTCAATGAATAGGCCCAGTGACTCAGACCCTCAAAGGGCTATAAACTTTACGTGTAGTTAAGTTCTCCTAGTACAGCAGAAACCAAAGGAAAGAAGTATTGTATTTTAATGTAATGAACACAGACTTCCTAAGACATTGTCAGTTACTGTTTCTCTGTGACCTGGGCTGGAAGAAACTTCATAGGATACAGGTGGTAAAGGATGCTTAATTAAGAGTATGGCCTTCAGATCAGTAACTTGTGATTTAGTTCCAGCAGCAACTTACTGTTTTGACTTGGGCAGTTTCCTCAATCTTTATAAAAGTATAACTATGTAGTCGGTAAAGTGGGAATATTTGGAACTATCTCAGGGGGTCATTTTGAACATTAAATGGAATAAGCCATGTACAGTACTTTCTGCAAGGTCTAGCATGGAGGACCAGGTTAGTAAATATCCAGAAGACAGTTTAGCATCATGCTCAAGGTCAAAGGTTAGCTCTTTACATTAGTTCTTTACATTTATACAAAAATGATTTGTAAAAAGAAATGCAGCTATGGACCGGAATTAGCTCAGTGGTTCTGGCACCTGCCTCACAAGCGTAAGGTCCTGAGTTCGATCCCAGTAACTACATAGAATGCTGGGCATGGTGACTCACGCCTACCAGCCATCAATACCACATACCACAGTGCGGGGCGTGGTGGCTCACGCCTGTCATCCCAGCACTTGGAAGGCAGAGACAGGAGGATTGCTGAGTTCAAGGCTTGCCTGGGCTACATAGTGAGCTCAGAGCCAGCCTGAACTACAAAGCGAGAACTTGTCACAAAAAAAAAAAGAAAAAAAAAAAGAAATGCAGTTAAAAGCTCAGTCTTAGGCCTGTTGATCAATACATAGAAGAAATCCCACTGAGCTTATGTGATTAGAGCTGGCTACTTCTTTTTGCCTCCAGTGAGTTGTTCTGATATTGGCATGGGCTTGGATCTATGGAAAGGAATTAAATATTATAAAATTAATTGCTTTTACTGGTATATTTTGTACATACACTATGATCACATTCAACATTGAGAATTCGTACCTGTACACAGCACATCTTGAGTCTCATTTTTCTCATTCTCTTGCCCTCTCCCCAACCCCACTTCCTAAATATATATGCACAAGCTTTGCTTCCTTTCTGCCATCAGGTTTTTCTTTTCCTTCTTCACTGTCTCCTACCCCATTAGAAGAAGGCTGTAAAAGGCAGTAAAGCAGCAAGGTGTGGGTCTTGCTGTATTGACACAAACCACTTGACATTTAATTGGAATTGCAAGGACCCGTACATATGATTCTGTCTTAATGCTATAAGCACACACGCACACTTTTTGTGGACAGCCTTGACTCTCATATTGAGCCCCCCAAATATGCTCATTGGCCACTTGAGTTTGGTTTGTTGAAAAGTCCCTGCCCCTCATAGATACAAGGACTCTTAAACCTTTGCTAATTTATTAACTTTCTTTGATATTAGACCTACTTTCTCAGATTATCTTCTTTCACTTTTTTACAGCAACATTTTAAGGGAGGCATTTTAATTCCCCTTGTTTCAGAGGAAGAAATTTAAGCTTCAAATGTGTGCTCAGAATAGCAGAACTCGACTAAGAATGTGAATCTCTTGAAGACTTATTCTAATGATGTTGGAAACTTTGTTAATTGGCCACTTAAGAATTTCATGCTTTCAACTGAGAAGTCACAGTTTAAAATGTGTACAGGAAAGTGAGCAGAGGAACTGTAAGGGTACTAAGTCAGTGTAAACTCACGGAGTTCAACCTCACCAAGTGATTAAGATAATCCATGAGGTGTGATGGAGCAGAAGGCTTCTCTCCTTCACCTGCAGCCTCTTCTCTTTCTCTGCTCAGTTTATTTTTTCTTGACACCAAGTCTTGCTCTGTAGTTCTGTAGTTCAGGCTGGCCCTGAGCTCTCTATGTCGCCCAGGCAAACCTTGAACTCACGGCAATCTTCCTGCCTCTGCCTCCTGAGGGCTGGGATGACAGGTGGTACTGGGGCTCGAACTTGGGACCTTGCGTTTGCAAGGCAGATGCCAGAACTACTGGGCTAAATCCCAGCCCATCTGTTCAGTCTCAATCAATGAAGTGAAAATATATCATGAATCCTGTCTATGAAACGTTACCCAACAGTCATGGCCCTGCTATTCTTGGACAGAAAACATCCTCATTCTACCTACCTGTTTGGAGTTAAGAGTGCTACTGCCTTGGCTTTTCTCTTCATCTGCGCTGTTGACTTGTAGGCAACCTGGTTTGTGATATTAACTTTCAATCTGAATTGAGGCAGTAGAGTCTACTAAAGAGTGTCGATCAGAACGAACCTCTTATGATAATCTGTATCCGGGTTATTGGAATAAATATTCATGAGACTCCCTCTGCAAGGCAGGATCTCAGAATGCAGAAGCAATCGCTACTGTGGAATCCTGCTGGGTACTCACTCATAGGAAGAGTGAAATAACTGCCTAGTAGAGGTTCAGCGGTAGAAGGGAAAGCTCTAAGGTAGCTGTGTGGTGATGGTGATGGCCTGAAGTCAGCTTGCGAGCCTAATGCTGGTAAGTGGCATTTAGCATTGCTGCTGTGTTCCTGAGGGGACAGTTACCCTTAGAGAGCAGCGACAGAACCAAATTGCTTCCTAATTTTTTGCTGAATCGTCTACCCAGAAGATGCATTTCATTATCTAGGATTTTGCAGAGGATTAGTCTGTTTAGCTCACTGGGGCAAATCTTCCTCTCAAAGCAATAATCTGACTGGAAGGTTTTGCTTCCTTTCCTATACATTTTCTTCTCTTATCATAAAAGAAATTAAAAGTAAAGTGTGAAAAAGTACAATTAGAAATATTAGTTAAGAATTACTCCCAGAAGAGGAAGTTGACAAAAAGGGGGTGGCATGGCCTAATTTTTTAGACACAGTAGCCCAGTGCGAGGGACATTCCTTTGCCCCAGGAATGGACTCAATGGGCAAAAAGTGATGATTTGCTATCTTCTCTCTTCTTCCCCCTCTCTCTTGGGTGCTGCTGAAGAAAGATATTTTATAATTCTTTTCTTTGTATCCAGTTGCCAGTGTTCTGAATTCTAGGCCTGTCTGGCATCACTGTCTAGAGAGGAATATATCTGAGTATCAGGCTCTGAGATGGTTCCTACACCTGCTTTTCAACATTATCTAAGAAGACAGGAACAAATGAGTCCCTGGCCACTTATGGACTAGAAGAGGAAGTTTGGAAGCTACTATGGAGGTTTGAAAAGACTCTGTAAAGAATTGTGATGTTTCAACTTTTTCTTAGTCCCTGTCTCGCCTTTTTCTGGAGTCCCATGTTCAAGTTTATAAAAACTTGGTGGAGGGCCGGAGATTTAGCTCAGTGGTTCCAGCACCTGCCTTGCAAACACAAGGTCCTGAGTTCGATCCCTGGTAACCACATACAATGCTGGGTGTGGAGACTCACGCCCACCAGCAATCAATACCCCATACCACAGTGCCGGGCGTGGTGGCTCACGCCTGTCATCCCAGCACTCAGGAGGCAGAGACAGGAGGATTGCTGAGTTCGCAGTTTGCCTGGGCTACATAGTGAGCTCAGAGCCAGCCTGAACTACAAAGTGAGACCCTGTCTCAAAAAAAAAAAAAAAACCAAAAAAAAAACTTGGTGGAAATAGAAACTCAATACTTTGCTTGCTTTCCTCTAACCTCTGACCTTTAAGTAGGTCAGTAGTTCAATATCGTTATTTAAATGTTTTAAACACAATACATGCTTACGAGAGATGATTTGGACAGTTAAAAAAAAGAGGAAGAAGAAAATTACATCATACAACAATAACTTTTTAGAATTCATGAATGTATGCTTGCAGATGCATATTTTAAAGATTTTTTAAAATCTTAAAAATACTTTGAAGCACATTTTTAAAATTTCTCCTTTTATTTGGAATTTTAATATTAAAATTCATTATGTATATACTATACTTAAAGTTATATCATGTGGCTTTAGCTTTTCCCTAATGTTGTATATATCAGTTTCCCTAAATTGTTTCAATAATAGTAATAGTAATAATAGTACGATTAGGATAAATATCTTTGTATTATGTCCTTAGGGCAGCTAACAGAATGATAAAAGATCTGTGTTTTCACTAAAACATCATATGAAAAAGAAGGCAACAAAGACCCTTATATCTTTCTACCTAGTAAACAGTGATTTCAGGAAGAGATTAGAAGGGCATCCACTGCATAATTTTCTTGAGAAGTAACAAACAGAAATGAGATGGTTGAGTAGGAAGAAAGTCTCCTTTACCTTTTCCTTGGTTTTCCATGCAGTAATATGTAAATCTGATTGTTTAGAAGAGAAATTAACAAACTTTTGTTTCTGCAAATGGCAAGCAGGTAAACAATTTAGGCTTTTCAGGTCCTATAGTCTTTGTGGCAGCTATTCATTTCTGCCAACATAGAGTGAAAGTAGACATAGAAAATGTTAGCAAGTGGGCATGACTCTGCACAAATAAAACTTTATTTATAAAATATGACACTGGGCTGGAATTGGTCTGCAGACTGTTGTTTACTGACTCATGACTGGAGGCCAAGTTGCTGATTGGGCAGGGTACGCAAGTAGGCAGCCTCACTCTGTTTTAAAAGGTGACACACACTGATTTTCTATCCTGAAACTTTCTTGAACCTGTTTATTCGTACAGCAAGTTTTTCTTTCTCTCAAGGACTGCCCGGTCTCATCAGAACTTCTCTAGGCCTTGAAACTGGTTAACTGAATCAGCCTACTAAGGGTTAGGCACCTTCCTTCTTCTTCTTCCACCTGAATATTTGTTATTATCTGGGGCCATCTGATAAATGCTGGACCGAGACTTGCACATGCAGAGTGGGAGAGGACCTGGAATCCCAGGCCTTGAATCTAACTGCGTGTTATAACTCAATATTATTGTCACTTGTATTTCAGGAGGACTGGGAACGTCTCATCTGAATGTGAAGAGAGCTTTTATTAGTTGTTTTCTGGGATTTCTTCTGCTTTGAGCTCTGACCTGACTTAACAATAGCGGATGATATGTGAATTTTTCAGTCCTGTAGTTAGATACCATTAAAAATCTACATGTAGCTCTCATAGAAGCGATCCTTTTTGTCTGTATGCATTCTCAAAATGATAGTTTTAAACTATGGATTTTATTTTCTTCGCAGATAAACTAAAAGGAAAGTACTAGTGCGTCCACTGACATGTGACTAATGTGCAGAGGACAGCGTAAGAGGTGGCAGGAAGCCAGGGGCAGTCATCGGATTGCAAGTGGACCAGGGGGCTTCTGTTTCATCTCCTGGGATCTTCTGGAAGGAAAATTTAATGAAAGGAAGATTAGATTTTTACCAAGTCCAGCTTCATGTGTAAATGCTTACGTCGTATCATTTCCCGTTCCCATGACAATTACTGTCATAAGAACAGGTGCACAGGGCCGGAGGGTTAGCTCAGTGGTTCCGGCGCCTGCCTCGCAAGTGCAAGGTCCTGAGTTCGATCCCCGGTAACCACATAGAATGTTGGGCGTGGAGACACGCCCACCAACAATCAACGCCACATACCACAATCCGGACGTGGTGGCTCACGCCTGTCATCCCAGCACTCGGGAGGCAGAGAAAGGAGGATTGCTGAGTTCTTGGCGGCTTGCCTGGGCACCATAGTGAGCTCAGGGCCAGCCTGAACTACAAAGCGAGACCCTGTCTCAAAAAGCAAAAAAAAAAAGAAAAGAAAAGAAAAGAAAAGAAAAGAAAAGAAAAGAAAAGAAAAGAAAAGAAAAGAAAAGAAAAGAAAAGAAAAGAAAAGAACAGGTGCACATTCCGCTTCTTGTGCTCTTCTGCGCAGTTTCACCAGAACCAAGATAAGACCAGGCAGTGTGGTGACTGCACAGCATGGAGAAGCTCTGGTCCCTTTTCCTTCTCAGGCAATCTGTTTGTGAAGGTAACTGATGGAAACCTACGTTCTCCGTTGGAAAAGCATGGCGTGGAGTGTGGTGGATGGAGAATTTTCTCAAAGGAACAGAGAAGAGGGTCACCAGTAGGAGCTAGAGGCAGATTTCACACATCCAAAAGAACGAGGCGTTGTGTTGGAGAAACATTTTAAAAGGGAATAGAGGTAATAACTAACCCTACCAACCAGGAAGGCAAAAAGTCAAATGCAGATTGTGTGGCTCACAGCAAAGGATCTTAAGAAAAGACTCCTTTATGTCAAGCATTTGGAAAAATGGTGCCTCTAGGGAGAATTTTGAGAAAAATCTGAATATTGCAAGGAAGCGTTTTTGCTAGTCGGTCTCTTGCATTGTGTGGGTTGGGATGGAGTCACAAGGTTGAATAATGACCCCTAATGACTTTCACTGTCGCATCCCTGTTCTTCCTTTTACCCATAATCTCTGCTTTGAAGAGTAAAAGATTTTCAACTCATTTATCACTCACATATGAGCTTATCATTGCCTTTCCTTTTGCGGGGACAGGCAGCCTTTCAATAGGTGCGTTTGGAGGGGTCCTTTTCTTAGGAGAGCATCCATGGGTGAGGTGGGGGGTGCTTTCTTGGTGCAGTACTCTGGGGAGATGTTCACTCTATCCAGCTGTGAGTGGTTCTATAGCATACTGATATAACCAAACCCTAGGAAACTTCACATTACAAGAACTGTGCCTGGGGCCTGAGATTTAGCTCAGTGGTTCCGCCGCCTGCCTAGCAAGCACAAGGTCCCTGGTTTGATCCCTGGTAACCACATACAACAATACCGGGTGTGGTGCCTCACATCTGTAATCCCAGAACTCGGGAGGCAGAGGCAGGAGGATTGCCGTGAGTTCAAGGCTTGCCTGGGCTATATAGTGAGCTCAGGGCCAGCCTGAACTACAAAGTGAGACCCTGTCTCAAAAAAAAAAAAATACCACGGAAGAAAAGAACTGTACCTGATGAAGGGTGCTAGGTGTGGGCCTCATTGAAATTTTCTGTCCCAGATTACAGTGCATTTAAAGGTTCATGCACAGCAAAGGAAACAATCAGCTGGAGAATGAAGAAAATCATTACTAGGGAGCTACTTTTCTGACAGAGCATTAATACCGGAATATAGAGGGAATTTAAAAAAAAACATCAAAAGAACAAATAGCTCAGTTGCTAAATAGGCAAATGAATTGAACAAACATCTGTCAAAAGCAAAAGTACAAATGACCAATAAGCATTATGAAAAAAAATTCAACATTATCCACCAGTGATACCAAATCATGGATTCCATCTCACCCCAGTCTATCACCAAGAAGACAAAACAAAACAAAACAAAACAAAAAAACCAAAAAACTGCTGGAGGGCATCCAGGGAAAAAGGAGCTCTTCTACATGTTGGTGGGAATGTATGTGAGTATAGCCATCGTGGAACTCAGTATGAAGGTGCTTTTAAAAACTAAAATAGACCTACCATTTGATCCCCCTATTGGATTCCTTGGGATAGATGCCAAAGAATTAAACATCCACATACTATAGGGACACTAACATATCCAAGTTTATTGAAGCATCACATTAGCTGGGCTGTGGAATCAGCCTAAATGCCTGAGATTCTGTCATGTGACTTGAATTGTTTTTTTTTTAATTTCATGAACATTATTTTCTTTTTCCTCATTATGGCTCCATACTTAGATATTTTTCTCATTTTACACCAGAAATCAGACATGAGAGACAGAGTATTTTTTTTTCCCCGAGAGATATAGAATAAAGTAGTTGTGCAAAAGAGATAACTAACTTCCATGATCTAGACAGACTGTGGAAGACAAGTGGGGAACTTGGGTCTTTCATTGTTAAAACCAAAGAAGTCCTGGGCAGAGCAGCATGGCTTGGACACCTAGCCTGTTTTCTTAGTCTTCTCATAAATATGAATGAGCCCCACACTGTGGCCGGTGTATCTCATAGGGCCTCAGAATCTTTCCTGGTAGTTTATAGATTTCTCCTGTGAATCAATGGAAACTCTGTGTGTGTGTGTGTGTGTGTGTGTGTGTGTACTTTGCAGGGTGTTTTATCATGCCTACCCTGTTACTCAGGCTCAAATGAGATCTTTGTATAGTAAGTAGCTTGATTGCTAGGAGGGGTCTTCCCTTAAAGATTTTGGCTTTCTATTTCAGGCTTTAAGCTGCGGTGAAATAAACTGACATTTGGTGGATTTTACTTCCCTTCAGGCTCTCTCTCTTTTGTGATCCAAGTCCTCTTTCCCAATTCCCTAGCCCATTAAATCAGCACTTGGCCTGTTCTTACATTTTGTTTTAGCCTCAGCTCTACATCTTCAGAATGTCTTACACAAATGATTTATTCACTTAATGTGGAAGTTGATAGTATGGTTGTGAAAACAGAGCAATTTATTAAGGCTTCTTTATAAAGTTGAAATGTTTCTTCTGTCTATAAACATAAAATCTTAACTATATCATAATGAAGAGTAATATTAATACATGCAGGGCTTAGCCTAAATAATGAAGTCTTTCAAATCTTGGCTAAATGTTCCCTTGGAGAGCATTGTCTGACATCCTATGCTGAACGCCAGCCTTAATCCACTGATCCTGTACAATTAAAAAAAAAAAACAAAAAACACTTTTGGGCCAGAGGGTTAGCTCAGTGGTTCCGGTGCCTGCCTCGCAAGCGCAAGGTCCTGAGTTCGATCCCCGGTAACCACATATAATGCTGGGCGTGGAGACACGCCCACCAACAATCAACACCGCATACCCCAATGCCGGGCGTGGTGGCTCACGCCTGTCATCCCAGCACTCGGGAGGCACAGACAGGAGGATTGCTGAGTTCGCGGCGGCTTGCCTGGGCACCATAGTGAGCTCAGGGCCAGCCTGAACTATAACGCGAGACCCTGTCTCAAAAAACAAACAAACAAACAAAAAAACACAAAAAAACCCAACTTTTAAAGTAGAACACGCACAAAGAAAAGTACACACATCATAAATGTACAGTTTGATGCATTACACAAAGTGAATGCACTCGTGTAACCATTAGCAGTATGAAGCATCAGAATATTATCCGCACCTTGGAAATTCCCTTATTCTCTCTCATAGCCGTTGTCCCCTTCCAAATTTAACCACCTTCTTACTTAATTCTTTTTTCTCCTACTTAATTCTTACACAGTAGTTTTGCCAGTTTTGAGCCTCTATCACTGGAATATTTTGTGTCTGGCTTGTTTCTACTATTTTCCTTGTCACAGGCACCAGGTCTGTAGGTGGACATAGTTCATTCTTTCTCATTACTTCACGGTATCAGTTATTATGCCACAATTTATTTATGCAATGTGCTGTTGATAAGCATTTAAATTCTAGTTTTTGCTTTCTATGAGCAGTGTTGGGAATATTTTTGCACCTGCCTCTTTGGTCTAGTGATGGATTTCTATCTAACTATCGTACTAGGTAAGAGGTTGCAAATGGTATTCAGTACTTCTTAAATTCTTTGTCAGTGTTTAAAAATCATGAGATTTTTACATTAAAAGTTTCTTAGGCTTGTTTTCACCACAAATAGCTGGCGCTGAGACGCGTAGCCTGCTTGGCCCGGCCGGCCTGGCCTGTGCGACGCTGCTCTGTCCCGCTCACAGCTTGTTTCACTCCCTTGTTACTTTCCTACTGTCCCCTTATCTCCATACCAAATGCTTCCACTCAGATATTTTCAAATATTTCACACTCAACAAATCTAGCATAAAAATCATCTTGCCTTCCTCATCCCTTTATAATCAAGAGTAGCTCAACTCCTGAGCACTTTCTTTCACTTTTGTTTTAAATATATATATATTTGTTTAAATATATATATTTTGTTTAAATACATATATATATTTGTTTAAATATATATATTTTGTTTTAAATATATATATATATATATATATATTTGTATTGGTGCATTATATATACACATCACAATTACACTCCACATTGAGAATTTATACAAGTATATGACACAACTTAATTCTCATTTTTCCCCTTCCGCTACCCACCTACCACACCCACCCACCCCCGCCCCTATATACACAAGCTTTGTTTCCTTTTTTTTTTCCCTTTTTGCTGTACCTCAAATTGAACTCGGGCCCTTGTGTGTCCAAGGTTGGCATGGCATCACCTGAGCTAAATCCTGAGCCCCTGTTTCCTTTTTTTTTTTTTTTAACCACCAATTTTTTTCCTTCCTCGTTATTTACCCCTAAAACCCATTTACCTTACAGTATTTACTATTTCACAATATCAATCAGGCATTCTAGAACACATTTACAACTTCACTTGCTCATCCCAGAGAAAAGATAGCATATTTACACATCTGTGACCTATTTTGATTAGTACTTAAGCTCATTAACACCGACACCTCTGACTATCTCCTCTGCCTGTACACACAGTGAGAAGCCACATCCTGTAAGCTTTTTCATTCTCAAGTCTCCTGGGTTCCACTGCAGCATCCGACTTCAGTCTGGTATTTCAGCCTCAGGCATTGCGATAGCCAATATCAGTATTGTTAAGCTTTTTTTTTTCTTCCACCTGCATAATCCATCTTGTGGACTGTACAAAATTCCTATTTATTTAGCAATTTTTTCATCCCTCTGTTGAAAAATTATCAGCTTTTGCTATCCCCGGTTATTAAAGATTAAACTCAAATATTATCTAGTTAATCACAATCCTCTACATTCTGGCTCCAATCTTGCTTTCTGGAATAGCTTCCCTTTCTTTACTTCCCTGACGTATGTTGAGAGAGTTGCCTTTGTGCTTTGCACAGATTGTTCCCTGGCCTGGGATGTTCCTTACTCTTACATTTTTTTTAACTGCAAAATTCCCATTTATTCCTCAAAACTACATGAATAGCCATGAATTTTCCTAATGCCATACTGGTCCTCCCATCATTCCCTGTGTAAATTGTCTTAACCTTAAACTGATGTAAAATTAGTCTAATTGGAGCTCTTCCAACTTTGACTGATTGTAAAAAACACCTAAGCTTCAGGACCATAAATAATTTGAGGTTCTGACAAACCTACAGAATCAGAATCTCTGTGGAACATCAAATGTAAAACACTGTTGTATAAAACATACTGACATTTCTTTGCACATACTGTCTGACGGTGCTTTAAAGTTTGTATCGTATGATACTGTCTGCTATATTATGAAGCATGGGGCTTGTGACGGATTATTGGTTCTTTATCCTTACATTGCTTAGACAGTCATTTGCATGGAATAAGTGCTTAACACTTACAGACTGAAGAAGTAAATTAATATAGCTCTCCAGGGAGGCAAAATGATTCTTTTAAAAAATTAATCAAATCACATCTGTCAAAACCTCTCTCTGGTTGGCCTTGCTGTGTTTTTATAAAATATACCATATTCTGCTTCCTCCGTTGGCTTAAGTCTGGTCTTTCCATTCCCCAACATCCTGTAGCAAAAATAAACAATCTCATGCCAATATTTCTTATCTCTGGAAAAACCTATGCCTAAATTAGTTCAGATGTGCTATTTTGAGTGGGGGCTGGGGAATATTATTCCCCGTAGCAGAATCACAGAGCCCAGAGAATGACATGAAAATCGTGACTATGAAATGATCTTCCCCACCTGTGTGGAGATAGAACTCTATCAAGTTGCCCTGGGTGATTGATTCTTACAACTGCTCATGGTGATTTATTCAACTTCAAGGCTCCTGTACGTCTTCTAGAGAGGGAGAAGGCCAGATTACCTGCCAGTGCCTAATTCGTCTGTCCCAATACTTAAGAGGACACTGTGGGGGCAGTTTCTGCTTTGATGATATGATGCTGCATTCACCAGTTAACAATGGTGGTATGATTGTCATTTAGGGGACCCATCTTAAGTGCACAATGGTTTCTGATTAGGATAAGACTGCAATTGTTGTTGATGAGAAGACTGCACTGTGGTTGGCTGTTATGCCCCATATCTTCTTAGAAATAGATGGCACCTGTACAAATCAATAATGTATGAGTTGAGAAAGCTCTGAGATAGCATTTCCGTTAGGTCCAAAAGGGACGAGAGCATTACACTTTCTCAGTCTCTGAGTTTCTTGGTTCGTTCACATCAAAGAATCTGTATCAAGCACCTGTGTTGTGTTTTTCACTATGTCCGCAGCTGTTCTGGAGCAGACAGGATAAATACAAGGTATTATTCCTATCCTCAAGTTGTTTGTAATTTCATTGGATGAGACAAGGCATTCAAAGATACACAATTAAAAGGCAATGCAAGGCAGTATGTGGTCAGGTTGCAAACTATGTGAGAATGTGGTCAGGTTTAAAAGAAGAAGAAGAAAACATGTCACTTCTAGAGACTTGGACTTAAACCTGGTCTTTGTTTCGTAGAAAGAAATAAGTAACTAAGAAAAAGAGAACTGATAGAGCTACTTATATATTTATCTTTTGATCAGGGGAATTGAATGCTGAGTAGGAGCCCCCCCCTTTTTTTTTTTTGAGACAGGTTCTCGCTTTGTAGTTCAGGCTGGCCCTGAGCTCACTATGTAGCCCAGGCAAGCCTCGAACTCAGCAGTCCTCCTGCCTCTGCCTCCCCAGTGCTGGGATGACAGGTGTGAGCCACCACACCCGGCACTGTGGTATGTGGTATTGATGGCTGGTGGATGTGAGTCTCCATGCCCAGCATTGTATGTGGTTTCCAGGGATCAAACTCAGGACCTTGTGCTTGTGAGGCAGGCTCCGGAACCACTGAGTTAAATCTCCGGCCCATCCCTAACATTTTTAAGTGGACATCTTGAGACTGCTTTAATGTATGTTGTGCTGATGACTCGATGCAGCCAGACCACAGCACACTGTTTCTAACAGTGGTCTTTCCCTTTGCATTCCAGGAGTGATTTTATTTATCACTGACCCACAATTATCTTCATCAGTGGCAGCTTTTGAGACATTTATTTGCAGCCTTTACATTCTGGCAGTCTCCCTGCTGTCTCTGAGAGAGCGTTTCTCCTTCTGCCGTGATCTACGGTGCTCAAGAAAGGAGCTTTAAATTGACAGGCTGAAAGATGCCAGCACCCGGGAGAGTTTATTAAATCCTCAGCCAATGAACTTGGATTACACCGATGCCTCGAAAAGAGTGAGTGTCTGGGAAGCTGCGGCACTCGGTATCCTTTTAGCCCTGAAAAATGGGACAGCGATTTCGAGCGGTGAGAAAGGGACATTCTCATCGGCCCTGGAGAGTGTGTGTTAGAAAGGAGATTACATCGGTGCGGGAAGGGAGAAGAAAATGCGGTAGGAACAGGGACAAGGTTATGTAAGTGGCAGTTTTCAGAGCTTCTTGGAGTCTTTCTCCTGAGGGATCAGGGGAAAGGAGCAGAATTCCTCTGTGTGGAAATTAGAAGTTCCACCAAGGGAAATGACTAGCCCTCTTCTTTGTTTTCCTGTTTTTTAAGTATGGGAGGTTTAAATGAAACAACATCTCCTGGATTATTTAGAGATCCTGCAGGTACAGATGGAACAGGGGCTTCCTGAGACCTCCTCTGGCCCCTGGTCTTCAGTTTGTCTTCTGAGAAGCCAATTGGTGTTAAACTTAAACATCACGGAAGCAGAGAGTCAGTTGAAGCCTCTACGATATTAGCCCAACATTGCAATGCACTGAATTGTGTCAAAGGCACGTTTCGCACTGTGCTATCTGGATTATTCCCTCCAATTCCTACTGGATCCATGTCTTCACTCTCCTTTGCACTCTCCATGGTAGGAGACGGGGATACAAAGATAAAGTAGACATGGGCTGTGAGGAGCTCAAAGTTCTCATGGTCCACTGGGGTGGAAAGGGAAACATCAAATGTAATCTGCAAAGGAAACAAGGGATGAGATTTTGTGTCAGACGTGGAGGTCAGAAATGCTTCAGGAACTGTGCTGGGCTTTTATTTCTGGAAAGTTGCCTAGGGAAAATATAGAATGGACAGCAAATTACATTTCACGAGTTACGTCTTTATTAGATACTTCAGTTCATCTGCCATTGGACAGACCTGCAGAGAAGAACTGCGGGGTTGGGGGGGGGATCATTTAAGCATCTGTACGTGGTTATCTCACATATATCTGAGTGACATTTTCTTTTTCCCCTGTCGGACGAACTGTAACCGGACTGTGCATTACATTGTTCTGGATGTTTGCAAGAGATCCCGAAGACTTGAGCAGTACTCGTGGAGATGTCCTTCCGTCTTTAGATGGTGCATCTTGAGGTCTTTTGGGGGCAGAGATAGCACTATGTGAATTGTTAAAATTTCATAGTCACTTGAAACAGTCCTATGGAGAGGAGCTGTTTGTTTTCTGTTACTGTGGGCTCTGATGGCTACAAACGCATCATGTAAAACTTGGGACGCAGCCCTTCATGCACTTCACTGATCTTTCACCCCCATTATTTTCACTTGACAGAACTGCAGTGAGGAGCAAACACACCTGTGTGTGGGGAAGCTATCTATGGACTACAAATTCTCACACTGTGCTTTGCATCAGAAATATGATCGCTTCCTGGGAGATTCTGACTTGCAAGGATGCTCTCCATTTTCAATTTCCCAGTGTCTTGTTTTAAGACACTTTTCGTATAAAATGAAATGGCCACTGAAAATCAACTGATGGTACGTAATGGTCGGCTTTCCCTTCCATATAAACTGCAGCCCTTAGCACTCTTGTGCTGCCCTTGTAACAAACGAAAGAACTAATTTGTTTGCTCCCCTGGCTAAGTTTATTGTCGTTTAAGATCCACGGAGACTTGTACGGCACCCCGGAGGCTGAACATCTACACTTGATCTTAGCCAAAAGGCCGAGAAGCGATAGAGGCTGAACGTCTATAGGGAAAATGTTAGTGTGAAACCTCTGTGCTCAGAGTCCCTCAAATTTAGATCTGACAGTAATGCATCAAGGAAACAGAAGAAGCAGATTCCAGCTCGGTGACCTTGCTGGGAACCATGCCATTTTTAACACTGAAAGGGATTTAGGAAGGGTCTAGTTCAGCCACATCTCTGCTACCCATTGTGGAAATTATCATGAATCTGTCCAAGGTTAAACCAAAAGGACCAGAACTCAATTCTTTCTCTTTCTATCTAGATTATTTTTTTTCCTTGGCTGTTTCGGTTTTTATATTTCAGTATCCAGGTGCATTCTGCTTCTTTTCATAGTCAAGTGTAGGGTTTGTCAGTGTTTTTTTTTTTTTTTGAGAGCATTGCTATTCACTCGTATAGTTCGGTTCAAGGATTCATCACATTAACTGGGCAAATTGATTTTTGCTAATCCTGAAAGAAATTTTATTGAGTGGATGGCTCCATTAACACCTGCTTAGATGAATTATAAATTAAATATGTGCAGATAGAGTAGTGCCTAGAAAATATTATTCTAATTTTGATCCCTACTATTTGGCTGTAAGAATGCCAATATGTCACTTTGTTTTAGAATCTGCATTTTCTAGAAAATAATTTTATAGCTACCTACTATATTAGGTTACCAGATGATTTAAAATAAATCATCAGTGAAGGTTCACACTGTCACATTTATGGGAATTTCCTTCCTTCCTTCCTTCCTTCCTTCCTTCCTTCCTTCCTTCCTTCCTTCCTTCCTTCCTTCCTTCCTTCCTTCCTTCCTTCCTTCCTTCCTCCTTTCTTTCTTTCTTTCTTTCTTTCTTTCTTTCTTTCTTTCTTTCTTTCTTTCTTTCTTTCTTTCTTTCTTTCTTTCATTCTTTCTTTCTCTTTCTTTTCTGAGACAGGGTCTTGCTTTTATAGCTCAGGCTGGCCCTGAGCTCACTATGTAGACCAGGCAAGCCTCAAACCCAACAATCCTTCTGTCTCTGCCTCCCGAGTGCTGGAATTACAGGTGTGAGCCACCACACCTGGCACTGTGGTATGTGGTATTGATGGCTGGTGGGTGTGAGTCTCCACACCTTGTGTTATTGTACATGGCTTCCGGGGATCGATCCAGGGACCTTGCGCTTGCTAGGCAAACACTGGAACCACTGAGCTAAATCTCCAGCTTCCATTGATATTATGTAACTCCCTATTCTAGTTCTATGGCCTTCAACAGGTAGGTCTATCAAATCACACAATTCTAATAATCCCCAGTTAGTTCCCCAGGTCATACTCAGGTTCTTAAAAGTTCTTACTTCTGATCATAAATTTCCTTCCTTGATGAAAGTCCCATGTGTAAACCCTGATCATTAAAGTGTGGAGCAATGAAGAGTAGCAGGGGAAAGTCATCTATATTAAAACAAAAATCACAAATTAGGTTACGTTGTGAGAAAGCTGACATAGAGGCCTTGGTAGTCAGTATCTTAAAGTGTAGTTTATTCTGAACGTTCATCTCAAAGCAGAATTTCTGTGGTTTCCTCCATGTCCATGTCCACACTAATGCTAACAGATGTCCCACCTTCCAAAACAGAGTCACACTTGGCAGCTCTTGCCAGCTCGCAGATTTAATTATGGCTGCAAATGTGATAATGCGATGACCTTTCCAAGTTTTAATTGGATCTGCATTTGGCACAGGCAACCTTTGGTTGCCAACCATATGGGTAACTGCAGGGCAAGGTGCTGTGTTGTACCCTTGCTGTGAGGTAGTCAGCTCTTGATCATCTGCAGAGGACTTGGCCACGTGACACAAATCCCAGCTCTTCCTGAACTGAGTGGATAGCAGGGCCACCTCCCCACATCATTATTTGGTTTTGTCTTGACAGCTGGAAGCCTATTTTAATAGGTGCTTGGCAGAAAGCCAACTACTAATCCGATGCCCATTTCTGCCCTGTCGTCAGGTAATCCATTCTAGACATGTTAGAAGGTTTTCGATTTGTGTGGTGCTTGGATTTGCAGAAGAGAGAACAAGTCATGTGACCCGGACAGCAGTGCTGGGACTTGGTGCAGCAAACATTGCAAATGAAGAACCCGAGTTCCTAACTGGCTGAGTGGCTTATCTGAGACTTTCAAAGTAAGGAGTGTGACTTGTCTCTAAAGCTGGGGCTCTTGCCTGCTGTGCAACACCTCCTCATGAAAGCGTGGGAAGTTACTTGGATGAATAATTCCAAGTTTTAATTATGTGTATTATGGGGTTCTTTTCTTAGTACAAGTATTGAAGAGTTTCAACTTGATTAAGCCAGCCAAAAGTCAAGGTGTGTGCAGGTAAAGAGGCAAGGTCCTCTCAATGTCATATTCATTAATTTTTTTAAACTTCTCTTGTTCTTTTCCTAGAACAAATTATTAACCTTTTGTGGTTTCAGACGGAGCTGTGGGGTAGGACTAGACTGATTCAGAGAGTAAAGAACAGGTGGACTGGAGACATTAATGGGAGTCAGAAGATCTCTCTATACACTTAGTGCCTGAGAACACTGAAATCATTACGGATTTTTGGGAAATTTCCATCTCAAAATGTATGTACAGCATTCCTGTTAGGCTGCTTCCAGATACTTGGCCAGTTTTAAGAATAAAAAAAGGGATAAAAATATGTTGCCTTTAAAATACTAATTGGATAGTGGGAAATAAAGGCATAAGCAGGCATTTCTGATGTCTTAGTAAATAGAAGATTAAAGGTATATTTGAAGGGCTATAGCACAACAGGTGGGAAAAACAAATTCAGTACAACGGTGAATTTCAGTTCTGCCTCGCTCCATTTGGTCACACGCAGAAAACCCAAGGCACTGAACAGTCATGAAATCAAAGAAGAACCCTTGACTCAAATGAGGACATTCTTCCAAATGAAAGCTAGATGCATAGAAGTTCCTGATCTGGTAAGGCTACAGCTAATTAACCATTTGGGGGCCATTTTTGAAGGGTGTCTTTTCATTCCTAGTGTGAATAGTCAGCTGAAGAGCATAATGCTTAAATGAAGAGACATGGGCTTCGGCAGGAATGGAGATCCATTCCCTGAAGGCTTTTTATTTAAAAAACACGTGTTGGTCGCATCAACTAATCCTAGAAAATTCCAAGGCATGCTGAAGTAGCAGGTCCAGGGCACCAGAGGGTTCTAGGGAGAGTTCTTAGCAATGTGTTCTGGGCTGGACTTTGGGCTATAAGGAAAGAAGCCACTTTCCACAGTGCCACATGCTGTCTGGTGCTGAGGAGATGGCCCTTCCAATATGTCAAAAACTCATTTTCCTAGTATAAGGTCTCCTAGTAGCAAAATGGTTTCTGGAAACTGCCTTCTCTTTCTCGTGCCAAAGTAGGAGTATTTACCCAGATGCAAAAGATGAAAAGTAATGACATTAAAAAAGATTGGAGTGCTTACAAAATATGGATTTAATTAAGCATTCTTACCATTTGGGGATGGAGGGATTCAGAGAGGCATGTGTAAAGCGTAACTTCTACTGTCTCACCGCCTTGCCACTGCGGTCCTACGTAGCTTTCCATGTGGCTCTTTTGTTAGGCTAGTGCATGAATAGCGTGAAAACAATCTCTCTCTTTCTGCTAAATTGGAGAAAGACTATTTGCCCCTAGAATCTCACAGAACCTTTACCAACCTTATCTCATGGCTTCTCGACTTAGTTCTCTCTCCTTGTAGGACTTGAAAGCTGGTCCCTCTATCCAGAAGGGAGACAGAAGCCAATAATTCTTCCATTCCTCTTGTCCTAAATATTTAATTCTCTCCGATATCGTTTGACTCAAGACTCCCTGAACTAAATTGTTCCCTGGAGCCCAAACCTGAACCACACAGTCTTATGGACAGGTACCTGATAATGCCACTTGCCTTCCTGTTCTTCAGCTAGCTCCGGTCTCAATCTCAGATTTGAATCTCTGTACCCACAGACACTGCAGAGAGAGCAGCCATGCTGTCCTCGGGAGGGGAAGGTTTCCCAGGTGGGCATGTTGCAGTAGTAATTCAGAAGGTAATTCTGGTGCTTATCAGATGCATTCCAGTGACAGACGCTTAGAATGTACTTGTGAACTGAGTCTTGATACATGCATATGAATTCATGTGAGTTGCAAGACTAGAAGAACAGAGTTACAATCCTGTAAATGATAATGCTTGGACTTAGTGTCTTTAAACATTTCATCTCACTTTGAAAAATCTTATAAGTTTTTAAAAATGAGAATTACATTGTGTCTACACACTGGTGCAAATTCCCAATATTGAGTGTGATCACGATGTGTATATACAATGTATCAATAAGGATAAAAATTAATAAAAAACTTATAAATTTTGTTCCAAATATGTCATATTTTAGGCACATTACCCAAAGTAATGTGCCTTTGTAGGAAGAAATAACAACTATGAGTATGATAGGTCACATATATCAGATATTTACTGATATCAAATACAATTCTAAGCAATTTACATATGTTGATACATCTAATTCTCTTTACAACCTTACTGTTGTTATTCTAATTTTACAGATGAGGAACTTGTGGGTCAGAGAACTCAGGAGCTTGTCGAAGTAACACAGCCCATGAAAGCCAGAGTTAAGCTTTGAATAAAATCCAGGCAAAGTATTATCTATCTTCATTTTGCTTCTCTGATACTTTATTCTTTGCACAGTGTTTGCTTCCTTTTTCCTCCTTCCCCTGGACAGTCCTCTCTGCTGGAGCGGGTGTGACTTCGATGCTGTACCCAGGGCTATTCTTATGCCTCTGTGGAATGTATACCAATTTATCGCTGAATTCCAGGACTATTCATCAAGCCTCTCCGGGTGTGATAAAGGTGACTTTGTTAGACAATGAAAAATAACAAAGAAAATGACACGCGGTGCCCATCGCCTTGCATTTTTCACAGCCACTCCGAGGAGTCCTCCCCAGGTGACGTCGTATGTGGTGATCTACAAGAAGACAGTAAGAGAAGACAGTAAGCTGGTGTGACTGGCGTCTAAGTCCCGTGTGGCCACAGTAAGAGCTCAGAGGAGCAAGAGAGTCAACCTCAGGGTGGCGCAGCTCACTTGTAAACCTCGAGCGAGCCGCATTCAGTCCGGGAGGGATTCTGGGGTCATTGACTCACCAGACTTCAGCTCTTCATTTACCCAGGTGTTAGTAAGGGCCACACAGACGTGGCCTCACAGGAGCCTATGAGGATGTAAAAAAAGTTACTGACTTCCAAATGTTCCAGTGAACCCTGGGACGCATTCACTTGGTATATCAAATTTCTAGGATGAAAAACATTAGAAATTCTATGTGACCCACCCATTCCCCTGCTATGTAGCAAACCTCAAAACTTAAATAATCACACCGCAGCAGTACATTAGAGCGGCACAATGCACAATAGCTAGATTCTGGAAGCAGCCTGTATGCCCAGAAATAGACAACTGGATAAAGATAACACGGTATCCACATGCAATGGAATATTACTTAGCTAAAAAGAATGGCACATTTCAGACATTTGTAGGGAAGTGAATGCACCTGGGAAATATAATGTAGAGTAAAATACACCAGAGACACACCAGTTTAAATATCTATGGTGTCTCTTACTTGAGTGAGGGAAAGTATAAACAAAGACGACGATAAAGGATAGATGCAAAGGAACAGAGAGGTGGATCTCTTGCAGTAGGGAAGTGGTCGAAGGAAAGAAGGTTGAGGAGTGAGGAGGAGG
>PVIC010001668.1:0-87766 GCA_004025085.1 Thryonomys swinderianus | reverse complement strand
CTAGTAAAGATTTTTTCCCATGTTGTTGGTTGTCTTCTAGCAGTGCCAGCGACTTCTTTGGCTGTGCAGAAGCTTTTCAGTAGAATGAAGTCCCATTTGTTGATTCTTTCTGCTAGTTCTTGTGCTAGGGAGGTTTTATTCATAAAGTCTCTGTGTCTTTTCCTTTTTATAGGGGCTCACAGAATGTAGCTTGCCTTAAACTTCAGAGGAGACTTTGAAGATTGATTTTTCAGCAATGCTAAAACTGTTAAAACTTTGACAACTTTCCAGAGATGGACTAAGTGCATTTTGCCAAAAGAAATATTTGCAAGTCTTTTGGGGCCTGAGTGGAGTGTAACAACTCACCAGATGTTCGCCCAAAGCCTCATCCACTCACAGGTGGGACTTCAGGTGGTAACCGGAGTATGAGTGTGTGATACTGGTGAACAAATTTACCCATGAGTTTTGAGCTAAATGTGGTGTTAGGAGATGAAGCCTGCTCTGAGGAGGTGCGTCACTGAGGGTATGGGCTCGAGAAGTGTATCTCTTTCCTCTTCCCTTGATCCTTCTCCACTTCCTCTTTGCCATGCCATGAACAAAGCCTCCTTGCCACATCTCTCTTCCCTCCTGTTATGCCTTTGAGCCAGCCCACCATGGACTGAAATCTCTACAAACTGAACCAAAAAAAAAAAAGTCTTTTCTTTTTTACATGTGGATATCAGAAATTGAGTCCCAGAGACAAGAAAATGACTAGATATAGGAACAGAGGAACATTTCTGGTTCTAGATAGCGGTCATGTGTATTCTTCTCTCTATTTGGGAGTATTCAGATAATGTTGTGTGTCTGTGATGCTTTCCTTTCAGTTTTCTGGAAGTGGATTCAGTCTTCGTCTAGCTCAGTGGTTCTCAAATACTAGCAAATAGTAGAATTCATTGGCATGCTTGTTAAGCAAGGGTAAAGCCATTTCATTCTGAGTTTCTCTTTAATTGTACCTGGATTTAGTTTGAAAAGTTACACTTCATACCATTTCCCAAATAATACTTATGATTCCCTTTTTGATACTTTGGAGAACAATGGTACTAGAGTTATTTCTTTTTACTGCAAACCAGCATCATATGGTAACCTCATATTATATGGTAACAGTTATCAGAAATGAGCAATATGCTTTTTGGAAAAGTACTCAATTTCTTAATATCCAGTATGTTAAGACACCCCCTCCCCAAGCTCTAAGTACAAACTTGCAGAGCTTAAGCATTTCCTAGTGAATTCCACATTTTATATGTGCTTAGAAAACACTGATATAGATGTCAAGTAAGATAAAAGTTTACAACAATAATGTCTCTAACTTTGCAATTATGCAAAAATCCTGCACAGTTCTGGTTTCTTGGGATAATCTTGTGTCAACAATATAATCTAAGAGCTTTGCCTCATCAATATTCTTGGACTTGTTCATTTTCCTGCCAATAATCAGACAGAAATGATTTTGCAGATGACTTTTTAAAAAATCATTTCCATAGCTTCACTGTAAGCCTTAGATTTTTATAGTTGTCAAAACTGAACTGGAGGAAGCTATGACTGACTGCTTCATTCTGACAGTTCCTTTGGAACAATTATTTAATGTGAGCATTATTTAAATGTGAAAGTAGAGCGAATATATTTTGGAGTGTTTTTAAAATTTAGTCTCAACATCTTATTTTCCATCTACATTTAAAGCAGCACATTATTCTTTGCTTCCTGCTTTCCATTTAAAGTTAGTACTGAGTCTAAATATTGAGAGAAGTAATTTTGACTGCAAAGCCAAAGATAAACACAATGACGTGCTACCCTAGGCTCTGTTGCTCTCTTAGGCCCATCTGATGGGGAAAATAGTCATTTAAGTTGCAGCAAAATGTGATCCTTTTCAAGTTGAACCACTGACAGTTTAGAAAACCACACAGATTTCCCAGCTTTATCTCAAACCCCTTGGGTTTATAAAGTTACTATCAATGATTGCCATTTTGTAAAAAGATCTTATCACTCTCGTCAGACTTGCAGGAATTAGGGTTTGTTACATTGGAGTTATATCATGATTACATGCACAGTGGAGTCCTGGCCACCCATTTTGAAACACACCTAACAGTTAATAGAGGAGATATGGAGAGTTGACAAAGCAATTATTACTGTTTTGACAGGAAGGTGAAGTGAGGTGAAAATGCATAAGGAATAATCACTTGTTTTCTTTAACAATGGGTAGTGTTCAACTGAAGGGCAAAATCTGAAGAGTTTCTGTGTCTTTTTTGCATGCTGTTTCTCTCAAGAGCCAGCAAGCAGTGAGTGGTGTTGGATATATTCTGGAAATTCCCTTTAAGGACAAATAGCATTCATTACATGCAACTCTTCTGAGCTCTAAAGGGCAAGGGGAAAACAAATTATCTGAAAATAAAAAATAAGAATAAGCTATCTCCAGCATAAATTTTTTGCCTCGGGATAAATATAACAATACCTCATGTTGTTTTCAAACATTCCAGCCCTTAACTCCAGACAGCATGGACAAACATAATTCTCTTGTTGATATAATGAAAACAATGGCTCCTCTCAGCTGTTTCCTATGGCATAAACTTGTTTCCTGTACATGCCCAATTGTGTGACCATAATGAACCCTGGTGTGTGGGAAACACAAGTGCACAAATGGAGAACAGCGAGACTGATAGCACATTTGCTATTGTCAGTAGGAGCCAGGGTTGCCAAAACTGCTTAGTAGGCTGTCACAAAATGCATAGCATGCCACTTGCATGTTGAATAAAATATAAAATTGTCCAAAACTAAACTAAGCTGAGCCACTATATTTCACTATCTCTCAGAAAAAGCTTTGAAATGTGTTTTCTTGGGATATGTGTTTATTAGATTAAATACAAAAAATTAGGAGATGAAACTATGTTAATACAATTATCTCAATAATATAGACAGAACACTAATCCCAACCCTAACCCTAACCATGTTGAATCTTATACACAAAAAGAATCTAAAAGAAGGCTGGGGAGAATTTCTGTGAGTTGGTAGAAATTCCGTTGTACCAGAGTGAATACATGAATTTGAAAGCCACTGGAGCAGTGGCCAAGATTTCTTGATAAAGTTTGTGAATGCAGCCCAGATTGTGTGAACTTCTTCAACCTAGATTATCTCTGTAACAGGTTATTAATTAAATAGCCATACTATTTTATTGATTTAATCATAATGTTTATGGTAACACTGAATGACATTTGGACCCAGTCCTATAGTCACAAATCATCTGGGGTATAACACTACAAAGCATTATGATGATAAATTTCTGAAAAAAAAGAAACTATGTATCCATTGAAAAACTGGAAAGAAGGCATTAAAATTTTGATAAATTTCTTAGCTGACAATGAATCAAAAAAGTATTAAAATTTTGATGTCTTTTATCAAATAATTGTGAATCATGAAAGCATTGAAATGTTGATAAATCTATCAAAGAATACCGAATTACCTTCACTCTACATTGTTTTTAGAGAATGAGATGAGATGCCGGAAATGATGATCCAGAATCTGATTCCTCTTAACAGACTCAGAGGGATACTGGACTCCATTTCCTTCACTCGTGCATTTTACATTAGCCTGTGGCATCTTATTTTATCTACATTGTAGAAAAACAATAGCCTTTAAATAATAAGTTAGTTCTATTCCCCAGGAGTAAATGATCACTAAAAACAAATATATTTCATTGACAGAATTTTTCGTTTGCTTCAAGTGTTCACAACCATTAAAAAATAAGTTACAAGCTATTTACAGGAGGGAATAGCTTCAGAAACTGCATAAGTTTGAGTTAGAGTTGAATGGAATTGTCAAACAACAACTGCCCCCAAATTTCCAGGGTGACTTGATTAGTCAGCCCAGCAGGATGACTCCGTAATTGATTCTGCTTCGGGCAATGCTAGCACAGCTAGGCCTTGATGAAAACTAACCTTGAAATTTGGGTCGCATCCTGTTTGACTTAAATTCCATGCGGCATTGCTCTTTTGTACATAAAAAAAGGAAAAGGAAACAGAATATTGAGGTAATTACTTTAGCAGTTAAAGTGAAAAATGAAATGTTCAGATACTTGAGGCAAAAGGAACGGGAGGATTGGACTATACAGATAACAATCTAAGTTTGCAATTTCATTACACTAAGAATACAAAATAGTTTATAAATGAAAATCACTGACAGAGGTTTCTAAATATTATGTCTAGTATAAATGAGCAGGAGACCTCAAAACTGATTTTCTTCTACCTATCTCAGCAAAAAGTGACCTTCATCAGGCTGAGTTCTCCTCTGTTATTCAAATGCACAGAGTGATGCTACATGCCAATAAACCATCAGGCAAGATAGTCCACAAGCATGAAAAGTAATGTTCCCAGTGACACTGGGCCTCTGAAGGAGACTAATCAACATCCTGAGAAGTGTAACACTTTCAAAGGACTCCAGTTTGACCTCCTGGCAGCAAGCCAGGTCCTGTGGAGATTCCTCAGAAAACTAGGATTAGAGGTCCCATTTGACTCTGCTACTCCCCTGCTACGAATATACTCAAAGGAATTCAAAGAACCATATTGTAAAGTCATATGTACACCCATGTTCATAGCAGCTCAGTTTGTGATAGCCCAATCTTGGAAACAACCCAGATGCCCATCACCTGGAGACTGGATAAAGAAGATGTGGGTTTTTTTTTATAAAATGGAGTATTACTCTGCCATAAAGAATGACAGGTTTCATTCATTTATGTGCAAATGGATACACCTTGAGGATACACTAATAAATGAAATAAGTAGATTACACATATGTAAATACTGTATCTTTTCTCTGGTATGAGAACCTGTAGATGTAAATGAGTTCTAGAATGTATGATACATTTTGTAAAATAGGAAATATTCACAGGGAATGTGGGGGGGGGACACAAGGAGGGGAAAGAATAAATATGATTTGGAAAAAAAAAGAAATGGCATATATATAAGGGGTGGGGGATGTAGGTGGGGAAGGATATGGGTAAAAATGAGAATTAACTTCTGTTATGTACTGGTACAAATTCCTCAGTGTTGAGTGTGATTGTGAACTATAAATAAAGTGTACAAATAAAGAATTCAATTTTAAGAAAAAGAAGAGGTCTCTCCTCTCAGGGCCCAGCTTGTCGCCGTCTCACTGCCCCCCCCCCCATCCTGCTGCCCTGAGGAGTGTTCAGCACCCCTCTGCATGTCCATGAACTACTGCTGTCCGGGGCTACCAGCACACTCAGTGTCCACCCTGTGGACTGGCACCCTTGCCCCTGTCCCAAGCCAGTCTGGAAGAGCTCACAAGTGCTCTGTCCTTATGGCCTCTCCTTTCCTGTGGTCACTGTTCTTCAGCTAATGTGAAAGAGGACCCTTCACTCACAAATCCTTTATTATGAAATAATAAAGAATACTATAAAACTAATTTGATTGCGTTGTCAAATTTAGCAACACTATTTATTCCCTAATTCTCTGAATTTAGCAGGAAGTTTTGCTTTTTGTGTGTGACACAGAAAAAGTGTGATACAACCTCTCAAGGTCTGCTTGGACCATAACAAAACAAACAAACAAAACGTATCCTTCCTTCCTCATTGCTTTCCATGCATGGTCAATGGGATTTTTTTTCTGCTTTTGTGCTTCAACTGGAGCATTAAATCTTCCAGTCTTGAGCTTCAGAGCTCAGATTGTAACTGTACCTACTGGTTGCCAACTGCAGGTCTTGTGCAGCCTCCATAATTACATGAGTCAATTCTTTATTTTATATATATTAGATATGTGTATACTTTACATAATTATACAATTTTATTGTAAATTATATTATTTAATCATGATGTATAACACACATCCTATTGATTTTTTTCTCTGAAGAACTTCGAGTTACACATCAGCTCACTCAGATATGTTGGGTTTACTACTCAAATATTTTAGAAGTCTGTTTTCTGAATTAAAAATGCATAATATTTTGGGGGCAGAGATTTAGCTCAGTGGTTCTGTTGCCTGCCTAGCAAGCACAAGGTCCCTGGTTCGATCCTGTTAACCACATACAATGATATGATATTGGGTGTGGTGACTCATGCCCACCAGTAATCGGTACCACACCCCACAATGCTGGGCATGGTGGCTCATGCCTGTAATCCCAGCACTTGGGAGACAGAGACAGGAGGATTGCTGAGTTCGAGGCTTGCCTGGGCTCCATAGTGAGCTCAGGGCCAGCCTGAACTACAAAGTGAGAGCCTGTCTCAAACAAAGAGAGTCCCCCCTGCCATTTACAAAGCCCTAGTTGTGTGTCACAGCTGCTACCCAAAGCCATTTTATACATCTCTTCAATGAATCCTACAACAATAAAGTTTTATTACAAAAATACCTAACTTGATATTTCCTAAAAGCAACTGGTGTATAATTAGCTTACTTTTTTCTTGTTCCCCCCTTTCTTGAGTTTATTGATGCATTTTAGGTGTATGTTACAATCACATTCATCATTCAGAATTTGTACTTGTACATGATGTATCTTTTTTCCCATTCCCTTCTCCCTATAATTTCCAGCCCCTATATGCATAAGCTATGTTCTCATTTAGCTCATTTCCTTATATATATGGATTAAAAGTGAATGTATTCATGTTTCCATCTTGTTGGCATCTTTCCTGCTGAGTTCCCCAAACCACCTCTTGTGTGTGGAGACACCAAGACCCCCTGTGCATGTTTACTGCACGTACAGGCTACAGAAAGTGGCCTTGCATGTTCCACAGCTGACGATGCCCCAGAATCCTCCATGCCTTGTGAGCCTCCCAAAGTAAACTGCAGATATCTAAGGGTTTAGAAGATTCTGCCTGAGTCAGGAAAAGGATTTCCTTTCAATATTGTGTCTTCCACTCACTGCCATCCCCAAGACAAAGGCTGACAACGAGATCTGGCCGCAACTACTGTAAGCGACTGAAACTCTGGGCAGACATTGAGCTCTTTTTCCAATTTTTACCGTATCCAGCACACTTTCAAATCATAAGCTCCACTTTAGTCATACTGACGCCCAAGGTAGAGGGTAGTTGCTCCTCGGCAGATCGCGTCTAAATCTCTCACACGGCCTGAGCCATGTACCTCTTAGTACTGACAGGGTACTACCCTTTCCCACACAGATCACAACCTGCCCTTCTCCGTGAGGCAGCTCATTTTAAACTAAATCTTTCTCAGTACTTGTGAAAATAAGAACAGGGTGCTTAGACTGAGGAGAAATATCTGTTTTGTTTTTTTTTTTAAAGAAAGCCAAATTTTCAAGATATTCATTTATAATTATTTTATTAAACAATCATCTTTTACATGTCATCAGACCTTACCCCTGAAGTGCAAAACAGTTTGAGGTATTAAAACTGAAGAGACATTTGCACATATTTTGTAAGGTTTTCACACTACAAAATCCAGAAAACTCAGTGTAAGTAAATCCTACTGAAAACAGCAGGTTTGTGAGAACAAATCTGTATGAAACAAACCTGACTTATTTCATTGTAACTCCAGGAAAAATGAAGAAAGTTTGACAAAAAGTAGAGTTAAGTTGTTTCCAAAATGATGTATGTCCATTATTCAGTTTTTAAGATAGAATATAGAGTATAAAAGGTCAATAGCTGAAACAGTAGCCACCCCAAAAGCATAAAAATCAAACTGACAAATCAACTTCAATGATATAATGTCCTACTCACAGAACTTAATCCTCAGATCAATGACGATTCACTTAAGGTATCTGAAGTAGGTTTACCAGAATATTTCAACACTACCCAAGTACACACAGGATCACATGAGTAGTGCAATCTGTTCATCAGTTTAGCACTGATAAAGATCAGAATTTTCACTTCAAAGTTATTGTGAAGTAGCACACGGAAGAGAAATTGGTTTTTTAAGAGATTTAAATTTTTTTTTTTTTTTTTGCTTTTTGGAGACAGGGTCTCGCTTTGTAGTTCAGGCTGGCTCTGAGCTCACTATGGTGCCCAGGCAAGCCGCCGCGAACTCAGCAATCCTCCTGTCTCTGCCTCCCGAGTGCTGGGATTACAGGCGTGAGCCACCACGCCCGGCATTGTGGTATGCGGTGTTGATTGTTGGTGGGCGTGTCTCCACGCCCAGCATTATATGTGGTCACCGGGGATCGAACTCAGGACCTTGCGCTTGCGAGGCAGGTGCCGGAACCACTGAGCTAATCCTCCGGCCCGATTTAAATATTTTTGATTTTGAAGAAATTACCTAAAAATTTCCAGATCTTTTTTTCACTTTGTGTCCATAGCTCAAAATAGAAGAAGTGAGGCAATTATATAGCTAATCATCATAACACAAACACTTGCTACTGAAATTTTCAGCTGAATTAGAAAGGTGGTTTTAGACTTGATGATTGATTATTTAACTTACAGTGTAGATATTCCATTTGAAGCAAATTGAAAACTGCACAATAATTTGTATATAGTATAGTAAAATAATTCCTGAATAATAGGAATATTATTCAGGCATGAATATTAAATGAAAATTAGTTATTACAGCAATATTTTCAGTTAACACAACACTTCTAATAGCCATATGCTAAGTTTTGGTGTTTGTCATTGAACTGTTTTATTTTTTCAGCTCTGTAGATAATTCTAATAAAGAGAAGATTATTTTCATAGAAACATGGGCTGCTTAAAACTCGACTTTTAGAAACAATTCAAGGATGTAGCTTGGTGGCGATGTGCCTGCCTGGCAAGCATAAGGTCCTGAGTTCAATCCTTGGTTCGACCCCCCAAAAAAATTCTGCAAAACTTATAAAGAATCAAATCCTCTTAGAGTTTGCTACTATAAGAAAATCCTGTTTATCACATGGCACTAATGGCACCTACCACAGGATACCTTAAGAAGTTTCTCTATTTTTCCTGACTTTAAAAATTGGGGTGGAGGGCCAGGGATTTAGCTCAAGTGGTACCGTGCCAACCTTGGACACACAAGGACCCGACTTCAATCCCCAGTACCATAAAAAATAAATAAATAAATTGGGGTAGAAAGAACACTTCGTTCAAGTAGATACTGGTAAATGTCTTCAAATTACATTTAAGTCTCTTCTTTGTTCCAAGAAAAAAGGAGGAATCAGAGTTGTTATTAACACTTTATGAACATGAAGCTTAAGGGTGGGCATAATGTCCTCTTCCTGTAAGCATGGTTTGTTCTCTCATGCAACAACTAGGAATAATCTTTGCAGAGATGGGGTGTAATTCAGGGCTAGAATGCTCATTTTAGAGGAGTAATGTCCAGGGTTACTCCCCAGAACCTCAGAGGAGGAGGAACGAGAGGAGGAAGAAGAGGAGGGAGAGGAGCAATAGTATGTCACAACTGTCCCATTGCTGGAAATACAGCTACAGCAGGAGCAGAACCGTTTCCCTGCAAAGGGCATTAACAAACGCTGTTTTCACATGAACCAAAAGAAGAAAACCCATCAGAGTCGTTCCAGATTAATATGGTCTAGGGACACTTAGTGTCCTTTGGAAAATATCAACTGTTTTTCCTATTTACTATTTGTATAATGGGTGTCTCAGGTTGACAGACATTTCCCAGGAGTTTGGTTTTCTCTCTGTTTTTTAGGGTATATTGTCAGACATGAAAATCAGTGCAGAATAAGTCACAGAACAAATATCTAGTGTTCATAATATCAAGTTTGATAGTCTAATTAGTATATCACCCTAGGCTAGAATATATGTAATAATGAAAAATCAACTTTCATGAAAGGACCTCGTATGCAAACCCAAAGCCATTACACTGATCTTTAAGTCTCAGGGGAAAAAAATGAGCCAAATTCCATTTCTTCTCTATGCCAATTTTTAATCTCTTAAATCAATAATCTAAAAAAATGAAATAAAATTAAATATGACTGACCTTGTAAGATCTAAGCCCTGAATATTTTTTACTTATTGTCAGTATACCCACTGATGTCATAAAAATAGGGTTGGCTGCATACTGAAGTGATGACACCAATATTAGAAAAATTATTTCACTATCATCATTTTGCTGAGATACCATGAAAGCTATCCTACAAATATCAAATGTGGCTGGCATTCGGTTCAGGCAGAACACTGACTGCAGTCACACGTGGACAGTGAGTTATGCCTTTCGCCAGGAGCAGGAACTGGAATGATTACTCAAAGACTGGGTTTCTGAGGCCATTCAACACCAAGCTGCTGGGCCCCTTCCTGTGCAGAAGGGCCAATGAGCACAGGAGGAGGGAAAAGCTCATGACTCCCAGAACAACCATTCCCGATATCAGGGCACTGGTGATGGTGTTCAGCTGGAAAGGAGGTACGCTCAGGGATCCTGCAAATAATCACAAACACACCAAAGGATTGTGTAAAAAAGCAAACAACTGAAACAAAGCGGCAAACTACAAGACGCTATGACACGCAGCCAATAAATCACATAAATCAAACATCATCAGTGCACTGTTATTTAAAATGTAAGACTTGTAAAACTAGATAGAGTTCATTACATTTAACTGACCACAGTTTTCAAACTGATCACCAAATACTTCTGAAACATAGAACTTTTATTTGTAATAAATTTTAATTATCTTACCAAGGTGTGAATTGTTGGTTGGCGTCTCATCTAAGGAGTGAAAACAGAAAAAAAGAGAAATGTCTCTCCAAATATTTTTCTTTGTTTACTGAGTCCATAAGAATGTTTTACTACACATCTTTCTTGACCTCCACCCATAAGCTCCAAAGGGTAGGCATAAATGAAAACCCCTCTAACCCCACTCTGCTCTCCCATTTTTCTGTTCCCTATTGCATTGTCTGTTTCTCAATCTCAAATCCTCCCACCTGCCTGAGTATGCAAATGGAGTTCCAAAACATATTGTGTTACACTCTTTCCTTACAACTTTGGTTCATCCTACCTCACCAATCAGGTTAGTAACTATTAACATATTAAATTGTCCTGTGATCTCCCACTTGTTATTCTGTTACAGAGAAATATCAATTATTTAGGGCCTATTTTAAATGTTGTCAATTTGCCCACCATCATCTTCAAAAACATCATTTTAAGTTCCAGAAATTCACACCAAATAGCTAAATGAAAAATAAAAAGCATTCCTGGGCTCCAGTTGTACTTTCATTTACATTTTAGTCCAAGATTGAAGCCACTGATTTTTCACCTTTCTTTGGCAAACAGGATAATTAAATGTTTTAACATATTCCTTTGTTTTCTCAATTCTTACCCAATTTGAAATCATGTCACTACTTACCCTTCAGCTTATACCCTTTACCTTTGAAATCCATTGGATTTCATACACATGGGCATGTATGTACCTGTGAGTGTTAGTTATTTGTACCACAAAATACATGCATTTCACTGTTTGTTTTTGGAATATAAATATTACTGCAATTAATGTGTGTATTGCCTCACAGTTCACATGTTAACAGTGAAGTCTCACGGTTCATATAAGACAGTGAAGTCTCATAATAATTGGATTATTGCTAATCCCATTTTGCAGAGAAAAACACTTCCATCATCACAACCTCTCTCGCAAAATAAACATATAGTTCAATTCAAGCTCTATTTTGGAGTCTTTTTTTCTAAAATCACATAAAGTGGCCAATATGGACAATAATTTTGGCAGTGGAGATGAATACCTCAAGCTAAAAATTCCAGGATTATTATTTAAAACAATCAATAACTCAGTAGGGCATTAATAAAACACCTGATGTCATTTCTTTTCAGAGGTATGAATCTTGGAAAAAAAATGATAATTTTTCTATCTGATCCTATAGTAGGGTGTTCAAAGTTAATACAGCATTCATTCATTAGCATTGTATTACAGTGTATTACAACAGGAGTGTATAAGACAGTGAAGTCTCATAATAATTGGATTGCAATGTATTACAATGGGAGAAAAACTTCACCCATTTTCATCATAAAACACTCTCAAGAAAATTTTAACCTCCAACAAACACTACTTTATAAAGATCCTTCTCATGGAAATAGAAGAGATGAATGCACTGTGATCAATTCATCCAAAAGATCCACATGTCCTTTTTACAAGATAAGTTGTTTCACTGGAACATAAAAATATAATGTATAATACTCAAAATTTCTCTTTTAGAACTTCTTTTTCTTTTTTTTAGAAATCACACTTAAATAGCTTTTAAAAAGATAACGAAGAATAAAAAGCTTCTTCTTACAAAATGTTCCAAATAAAACAAAAGTGCTAATGAATCTCTTTTTGCTTCCTGAATTTTGGGGCTCAAAGAAGTCAGCCTGTCTCTTCCACACCCATGTTACCAGCAACTTCCGTAGAACAGCATGTAAAGTACCACCCAGGAGCACTTGGCTATAGACAAGTCTTCCTAGTGTGTTGAATGAGCACATTACTTCCTGTTTGCAGAACTGAAAAAAATGAAAGCATCCTCCCACTGCCAAATGGACAATCAAACATGCTATTTGTAATTATATTTGAAGCTAAATGAAGACAGAACAGTTTTATCAAGTTGATGTTTCTTAAGTTCTCCAGTTTTTGAATCACTGTAACTAAAGGCACTCTCTCATTCAGTAAGAGGTAGACATTTTCTAAGAATTTTTTTTTCCAGTACCAGGGATCAAACTCGGGCCCTTGTGCTTCCAAGTTCTAGGAAACTTTTATCATCAACCAATTCTGTTTTCCCTTAAACCCTCTTGCTCTTGACGTACACATATACACACTCAGAGCAGCACAGGAAGCCTTCTGAGTTTAAGCAGATTTAAATAGAAAACATGAGGAACAGTTCAGAGAATATATAGAGACGTGGAGATGTACAGAGGAAGGCAATAGTGGCAAAGCCACGGCTGTTGCAGAGCCAGAAACAGCAGATACGTTGTCATTTTTTGCATTTTTCTCATATAAAATGTTAAAATAAGTTGAAAATATGAACATCTGTGCAGAGATATATATAGAATAAATATCTCCTTTCTTATCTCCAGCAAGCTATTTTTTAAACCTTTAATTGCCCATAGAAAAGTTTACTTCTAAACTTTTACTTTACTCTGTTACGTGCTCAACTTCTGAGTTCTAAGGTCCCCAGATGAAGATTTGTGGTCTAGTTCTTAGAAAAGAACCTTCCTGAAGGAGGGGCTAAATAAATATGTTGACAGGGATGTTTAACTTCTCATAAAACTCAGTGATACCACTTGACAAGAGTTTGGTTTGGGCTTCTGTATAGAAATGTATATTAACAAAACAATTGGATATTATTTCTAAATGTCTGTGCCAGAATTACAGCCGACAGGCATTTTTCACCTCAGCAGTTCTAACATTTGGAATTTTAAACAACTCTTCAGTAATTTTGAGGATTTTGTGTTTTGAAAAATGTAAATATTTTCCGAAGTAAACTACCAAAAGGACTGAGGTCCGTGTATCCACATAAATGTATACCTAAGAGAATACATGGGTACAAATAACTGTGTTCATTTGCTGCATAAATCAGTACCCTGGATAGAGAGACACATCATTCTGGAGGGAAACAAATGCGGTTCAACCGGGACACGTTCAGCAACGTTTAATAGAGCTATTTACAAAAACGTAGGGAACGTGCAAGAGATAGTTAAGTTTTCTGGGCAGCGGGTTAAGAGGAGAATCAGGAGAGGACCGTGTCAGAACTCAGGCACAGCGTGGACCTCACATCTGGGGGCCACCTGTCTGCGGACCGTGCCCCAGAGACCAGGGGTGAGGAAGTATTGGGCGCAGTCCACGCGGGGAGGTGTGGAGGGGGAGAGCAGGACAGCAAGAGAAAAGCAGTGTGTGCGTGTAAAGGGAGGACAGTATTGCCCTTGTGTGTAAGTTGAGCAAACAGGAGACTCCTGTGAAGTTAAAACCGCTTGGCAGTTTATCTTCTCTCACAGCTAATTAGTGCTGTTGAGGAACCACTCTGAGTTCTCTTTAGAAGCCAGGTAACAGCCATTTTGGAACCATCTTTTCCTGCATAGAAAACGAAGCACTCCTACCGCTCCGAGTGATGATGGGGCCCGCAGAGAGGACCGCGTTCCCGGAAGCACTCGGGGGGCTCCAGGTGGTCCTCCTCGCCGCGTCCCTCCTTTCTCTGTGGCCGCAATTCTGAGGTGTTAATAAAAACAAATGAAATTCCACAGTAGCACAAAATTGTTTCTTTATGGCCATTTGGAAAGCAGATTCTTTTGGAAGAGACGCCACATGTCCGGCTTTATTCATTTCCTTCTGTGCATTTATTTAATTACTTAGCATATAACTGCCTCGGTGTTTCTTATCCTGGCTTGGGCCACATTTCTTACTTCCTCCTGCTGTAATTGCGTGCTGCTTCATTAATTTACATAGCTCAGTGGCTCTTCTGAAAAAGAGCTGTGTTTATCAAATTTTTCTACTTTTATTTCTCTCAAGCCTTTAATAAATTCTTCCCTATAATACTGGTCAGCACACACTCAGAGGAATGCAGATTCTCCATTTACCTCCATCTGATAGAGCTAGTTAAGACAAAAGAGATCAGTGAGTGTGAAGAAATAGCTTTCTTTTTATGCATGAGCAGAGCATAAATATAAATACATTAAAGCTACTTCAAATTAAAAAAACACTTCATTTTTTCTTGCTAATATTGATGCAAGTCTAGGGAGCTGTCAGAATAGAATTTTAGAAGTTTCTTGTTTACTACTAACTAGATCTATTATTTAATGGTGGCTAAAGATCCACACCTTTTATAGTTTTTTATTTTTTAACCAAAGTATTCCTGGGCCATCTGGCAACAAGCTTGCTTTCTAGCATCAGGTCAACCCAGACTCAAGATTGCCTATCCTCCCCTCCTCTGCTCACACTGTTTTATGTAACTGTAGACTTTGAACACACTTTGGTACAGAATGTCTTTCGCATTCCTGCTTTGCTCCTCTGGGATACATCCATCTTCAAAGTCATACCTGGGGTTTGTTTCTTCCAACAATTCTTCCAGTCTCCCCTCTCCATCTTTCTCACAGTGACGTCTCCTACTACGATATGTTTGTCTGCTTTGCATCATAAGACATTTTCTCAAAACAATAAAATACAAGCTTATTGAATTCAGAACATGTGACTATTTCATCTCTATATCCCCCATACGATACTTGGCAAAAGGTAGGCACTCAATAGATCTTTACTAGAGGAAGCAATCAATTCTATTTCAAACCACTTGACCTAGACAGAAATTAGCTCCTGACATTTGATAACCTTTTCACTTAGATCAATTCAACAATTTAGGATAAGGTTGTTTTAAAACATACTGGCATAAGGAAGGGGCAGTCGTCAGCTCTGCAGAGCTTGGTAACACAGTGCAGAAAAACGGTGGACATCTTCTGATTTTTGTGCTTCACGAATCGGAACACCTCAAATGAAAACCGGCCCCGCTGGCTTCTGCCATTTTCAATGACAGTGGTCTGGGGATCTTTGTCACAGCTGCGGGTCAGGGAACATGAAAAGAGCACATCACTGGAAAGCACCAGTCTTCTGAGACTTTCCAGTTATGTAATTTCGGTAGTATTATGGGTACTTCATTACATTTTGAGCTGAGAACCATGTCATGTTACTGATATTTGATAATAGCATAAGTTAATTCAATAGTGATGAGTTATGAAAGGTGTAACCTGGATAACAAAATTTAAAGAGTAGTCCGTGAATGAAATTCCTGTCAAATTTAGGAGAATCATACAGTGGTACCTTAGTTCATGAAAGTAACTTGTTCCCTGATGCTAGAAAAGATGGTCACATTTGTGTTTGTCACCCAATGTGGAGTTCATAAACCAAAACAAAACTTTGCCAAGTGCTTCTGTTCTGAGAATCAAATTGTTCATAAATATGACCATGAACCTATGTACCACTGTACTCTCTGATATTCAACAAATCCAAAAATATATATATACTGTGAAAAATATCCCTCCCATCTTTGTCCACACCATTCCATATCCACATATGAACCTTTCTTACTTATTTTTGCATTGTCCCAGGACACATGAAAAGAGAAACATAAGAATATATTCCTATCATTCCCTGCTCCTTAAGTAAATGATAGCTTTTTTAAAAAAAATTGGTAGCATGTCCTCTTTCCATGTTAATATGGGCAGTGCCTCTTCACTCTTTCTACACAGCAATGTCCTGGGTTTATTTAATCAGTTCCCTGTCTTATGTAGACTTTCAGTTTTCTAATCATTCAGTCTTCTAAAACAGAAGAATAATAAATATCCTTAGAATATGTGTTTTAACAAGTATGAAATGTCACACAAAGGAAAGTAAAAAAGGGAAAGAAAAATTCCACATTAAAAACAGATAAATGGAAGCAAAGTTTATGTAGGTAGGGGGTGGGAGGATGTAGGGAGGGCAGGAGAATGGGAATAAATGAGAATCAAGATGTGTCGTGTATGCTTCTTGGCTGCTTTGACTTCTGCCTCTGAGAAGTGTCTGTTCATTTCAGACGCCCCTTTTTGAACTGGGTCATTAAACTTGGAGAGGCTGATCTGTTTGAGTTCTTTATATATTGTAGATAATAGCCCTTTGTCTGATAAACAGCTAGTAAAGATTTTTTTTTACCATGTTCCTGGTTGTCTTTTAGCAGTGCCAGTGACTTCTTTTGCTGTGCAGAAGCTTTTCAGTAGGATGAGATCCCATTTGTTGATTCTTTCTGCTAGTTCTTGTGCTATAGAGATTTTATATTGCCTAAGTCAGTGTCTCCAAGAGATTTACATAACCTGTTTTCCAGCAGGCTTATTGTTTCTGTTTTAAGGTTTAAGTCTCGTATCCACTGTGAATTTAGTTTTGTGCATGGTGAAAGAGATAGGTCTAGCAGCCAAGAAGCATATGAAGAAATGTTCAACGTCACTGGTCATTCCAGAGATGCAAATGAAAACAACACTGAGATTTCATCTTACTCCACAAAGAATGGCTGCTATTACAAAATCAACCAACAATAAATGCTGGCGAGGCAGTGGGGAGAAAGGAACCCTTCTCCACTGTTGGTGGGATTGCAGACTTGTGCAACCATTGTGGAGATCTGTGTGGAGATTTCTCAGAAAACTAGGACTAGGGGTCCCATTTGACCCTGCTAGGAATATACCCAAAAGAATTTTAAAAACCACATTGGAAAGACAGATGTACACCCTTGTTCATAGCAGCTCAGTTCCTGATAGCTCAATATTGGAAACAACCCAAATGTCCATCAACTGGAGAGTGGATAAAGATGTGGGTTTTTTTATAAAATAGAGTATTATTCTGCCATAAAGAATGACAAGATCGATTCATTTATGTGCAAATGGATACACCTGGAGGATACACTAATAAGTGAAATAAAAAGATCATAAATAGGCAAATACAGGATCTTCTCTTTGATGTGAGCACTTGTAGATGCAAATGAGCTCCAGAAAGTATGACAGTTTTTATAGAATGCGAAGTTTTAAGAAAATTTGGTGTGGGAATGTAATGAGGGGAAGGAATAAATATGATTCTGAAAGGAAATAAAAGAGCATGTATATAGGGGGTGGGGAGGTGTGGGTGGGTAGGGATATGGGTAAAAATGAGAATTAACTTGTGTCGTATACTGGTACAGATTCCTCGATTTTATATGTGATTGTGAGATGTATATATATTTTACCAATAAAGAATTCAATTTAAAAAAAGATGTGTCATGTACAGGTACAAATTCTCAATGTTGAATGTGATTATAATGTATAAAATGTACCTATAAAATCAATTTGAAAATTGTTTTTAAGAAGCTATTTGAGAGTTTCACCATCAGCCCTGTGCTCCTCACATTGGTTCACCAGCTTTGCCTACAAGGGCACCCTGCCCCCACCTTCACACGTGATCCTCTCTCTTCCTGCGGCTTCATTAAACCTGGCTCACCTGAGGCTCGAGGAGCTAGAAACCCCTTCATTCGGCACGTTCTTCAGCCCTGGTGGCTGATCCTTCCCCGGCTCGCGACAACTCCTGCTCAAAGAGCCACTCTCTCCTTGCAGTGGTGCCTTTCTCTGGGCTGCTTCTGGAAGCTGCCACCTCCCTGACTCTCAGCATCCAGTTTTCCTCCATTTCTCTCTGCACTTCCTCCTGCACAAAGCTTTCCTCCTCCTGTCTTATAACACTGCCTCATAATTCATGTTTTCTGCCTAGATTCACAAAAGGGAAATAACATTTTACATGACCCAAGGTGGGGTGTTGTTTCATTTGTTTTATGTTCTGCTCTTCAAACCTTCCTCTAAGCAAACCAAAAAGATGTATAATTAAGCCTCAGTCGTATTGATATTAGAAGCCTGAAGATCACATTACAGATTCACAAAATTTGATCACTATAGAAATTTTGGCAAATAAGAGAAATGCCAAGATAAAATGATACTTAATTTTACCATGTATAGATAACCCTTGAAAATATTTTGGTGTTTTTCCTGTCTTTTTATCAAATAAATAGAGGTCCTTTGTATATACTTATTCTTTCCCTTCCTATCTTAATATGCTTAAGTATTTTAGAAGTTACATATTTCTAGACTGTAAAAGCAAAGAAGATGGGGGAAAAAAGATAAAACACAACTAACCATTTTTCCATTTAATGATTGCAGTATCTGTGGAACTTTCAATGTACTAGTTCTCCACCTTCCTTCCTCTGAATGTACAGAGAACAAATTCCCAGGTTCGACTATTTTAAATAATACCAATAGACTAGAGCATTGGATTATAAAATATACTTCTCAACTTATAAATATGATATCAAATATGAAATCTTTAAAACTTGATATGTAGGCCTTTCCCTTGCCTAGATGGACACTTGCAGCAATAGAATATATGTATCTATTTTTATCACATCTTCGAACATCATCCTACCCTTGATTAGCTGATAAAACACATTCCTTTGGCTTCTGCTTAGATTGTTCCCATCATGTGTCAATAAACTGCAATGATCTGAGCTAACTGTATTTTACAAGTATGGTTAAAAGACACTGCTTGGCTCTGAAGTCTTTTCTGCTGTCAGATAAAAATGCTGAAAGGGAACTAGAATGATTGAATGGTTTTATGATCAATGTCCTCTTTTCCCAAATGTAGATTACATCCACTCTATCACTGTCTGTCGGGGAATGAAGTTGAAATTATTGGCTCTGATTTTTTAAAAAATCAGTTATAGGCTATATTATACTCTCATATTAAATACTGATAGATGTTCGAAAGCATTTTGAGGTCTCAATTATAGAGACAATTACTTTAATTTTACTCTCCTTTTGATATATAATGAGATGGGCTAGCTGCAAATAATAACTTTCCACTGCCTTTGTCTTGCTGCTAAAATGTCCTAACCATGCTTTACTAAGACAGTGAAATAGCCTTATATCTTCTAAACATGAATAAAACATCTTAGTGAACCTAACATAGTTACAATTCCCATTCAACAAAAGCCTTTGTCAGCATTTGTGTTGAAAACTGTTCTTAATTTTAATTCTAGCTATATAAGACCAAAAAACTCAAAATGTAAAACTTCAAATTTGAAAACCACGGTAATACCCTATAATTTGTTTATCTAACCTGTGTTTTCTATTTTGTTTGTCTACAACTGGGTATCAATACAAGGCTTACACCCCTACCTAAGGAAGAGATCATATCGAATATCATCATTTGGGTTCCCTGATGGAGTTGTGTAGCAATAATCCATTAAGACGTTCCACCTGCAGAGAGAAACAAACAGAATCTGAAGTCAGAATCCCCTTTTGGATGTTGGTTATGAGTTTAAAGAATGTGAATGTTAACAAACTCCTTATCACATGGAATGCAGTTTTTATTACTTATTTGCAGAAGCTTCTTGATTGTTGAAATTTTGCCCTGAAAATAACATGTTTAAAACTGTAATTCTCATCCCCACATGTGGGGTCAAGGCTAATTCCACGCACACAGAAAATTGTGCAAAAGGTAAATAAGTGGTCAAAGTTGAAAGGAACCCTATCACAAGTTTGATATATAAATGCTTGTGTGTTTCACTATGAAAAATGTTCTTTTGTTTCCAGAAGTTACTGTCTCTAACACAAGGCAGATGCACAAATTATGCACTGGCTTCAGTGAGGGTAAGAGTCTGCAATAGATACTTTGTGAGGAAGAAGTGTGTACTGTGATGCAAATACACAGCGCTCCCCCACAAGGCCAGGTTGGAACTGGATTTATACATGACTTCCCTCAGCTCTGGTTGTGAATGTCAGTAATTTGAAAAACTGCTGTGTTTTTAAAAGAGTCACGTCTCACTGACTACAGAGAATGACACAGGATAAAACAGAACCAAAATTATAGAATATCTGTTCAATATGCAGAGTTTAATAATAATGTATGAGAACACCCCCTTAAAAACAATTTATACATTCTATTTTATTGGACAAGATTAGACCTTCAACTTTGGAGTTTCACTTCTGTTTTGATCACTCTAAATTTTCTAAGTACTACAGGAAATTAAATTGATTTTGTTCTTTGCAGAGATATTTCTGAATACTTGTAAGTATAATTTTGGTCCATGTCTTTATGAAAAGAATTCTTTATTTTTTTACTGTATAGTTATATATATATATATATATATATATATATATATATATATACATATATATATATACAGAAAAGTACATAAAGCAAAGGTGTTAAAATGACTAATTTATCTGGTTAATCATCTTTTTGATAAAGAAACAGAATATTCTGGGCATCTCAAATTACCTCCCTGACTTCTTCCACTACCCTTCCTTCTTCACGGAAAGACTTTTTATTTTCATTAATGACATAAAATGAGGGCCAGCCCTTAAATGTCATAAATTTTTGTTCTTTTTATTAGCATACCTAAAAGATGTAGCAATGATGTATTTTTCAAATTGAATTTTAAAATGAAAGAGCTAATTTTGTGACTCAGGAGATTTAAATGTTTGAGCCAGCAAAATATAAGAGTTTAGAAATACCTGCCATCCAGATTAGTAGCTTGTACAGCTGCAAATACTTTGGTTTTCAAAGGCAATCCTATACTTGGGATGATTAACTGTTGACTGTAGGTTGAATCCTAGTGATGAAATAATAAATAATTAATCTATCATTGCCTCCCAGCAAAACACATTGATCACCTACAATAGTATTTTAGAAAGAAGATCAGGTAAGTAAGCATAAATATTTACAACAAATTCCACAAATTATTTAATCTTCTGGTTTCTAGTAGAACTTCTCTTAAACCAGAGTCATGTAACAAATTTATTTCTCTTGATAAACATTTTCATTTCCACACTTGTTAAAAGTCACAATTTAAATTATATTCAAAGGATAGTGGTTAATATTCAATTTGCTTAATATTCAGTGGTCAATGTTCAGTTTATTTAAATTAGTATTTCATTTATTAAATTATATTAGTGCTAATATTGAGTTTGTTTAAATGAAATCAATTTCAATTTATACTCTTTACAGTTGGAGTGTAAGATCTCACACTTTTGGTGATCTTTCATTCACCCCAAATGCTTTAATCTGGTAACCTGAAATTACCCAAGTGCAATTGAAGTTTTTTAAAAAAGAGTTCAACATACTCTCACAATTGCCAAAACACATGCCACAAAGTCAGACACCACATTCCTCAGCGATCACTTGCACAGTGGTGTCTCAGGGCTTCATTTTAATCTCCTAACCCTTAATTTATACCTATTATAAAGAGTTTATTCAGAGCCCACCCGACCTACAGAATATGAAACCAGCAAATTATAAATGAAACAGGAGAATCTGTAATTTGAACATGAAGAAAATACAGAAAATTATATAGGATAGAAGAAGAAAAATGCTCAAAATTCAAGCAAATAATTTATTTCCCTTACAGGAAGTTGTTTCCCCACTGCCCAAATTGTGTAACTCTAAAGATCCTGGAGTGTTCCAACAAAAGAACATTTTTAATGGTCATTAAGGAGTGTTAATGTCACCAAAAACAGGCAAAATATGGACCATACTTAGAGGGCAGGAAACAAGTGAACATACTCTAAATATAGGTGGTATTTTACGTTATAGTCTTCCCTGTGCTTTTTCCTAATATTCCCAAGTAAACTACTTTTTTTTTTTTTGACAGGGTCTTGCTTTGTGGTTCAGGTGGGCCCTATATAGCCCAGGCAAGCCTGAAACTCAACAATCCTCCTGCCTCTCTCTCCCGAGTGCTTGGATTACAGGCGTGAGCCACCATGCCCAGCACTGTGGTATGTGGTATTGATGGCTGGTAGGTGTGAGTCACCATGCCCAGCATTGTATGTGGTTACTGGGCCTTGTGATTGCTAGGCAGGTGCTGGAACCACTGAGCTAAATCTCTGGCCCTAAACTACATTTTATTAAGGAGATGCTCTTTCACATGTTTGTATCAATATTACACAAAGGAATGTCTGTTTTCCTTACAAGTGGTATATTGCTGTCATTTGAAAATGATACATGACCGAGTTGTGGTTTCACTATCAATCATCAGTGTTTCCTCTTAAGATTTTTTTCTAAGAGATAGTTTTCTGATTTATTTGACATAGTAGTCTTTGATCTTGTAAATGCTATATAGTTCTTAAAATCAATTGTATCTTAGCTTTTCTCCAACTTTTAAAAATATTCATAATTTCCACAACAGCTTTGCAAATCTGCTATTTCTGTACCCACTCAGAACACATTTTGATGTAATTCCAGCACACAAAAGCATCTTCACTTTCCATTTCCACAAAGGAGAAAATGGTTATTTTTATATTGCACAGAAATTAAGTCACAATTCAACCCAAAATAACTTTCATATATAAAATCTCATTGATAATTACAATCATTTTTTATCAATATAATCTTTCTGAGTACACTTATCATATCCTGATATCAAAAGAAATAAAATATTTTGCTACATTTAAATTAAGATAAACATGTCTCCTTCAAATAACAAATCAGAAAATATGGCTGCAATAATAGATACATAAGAAAACTTTGCTTCACTCCTCTGGGTTAAAAGTCAAAAACTAAATGCAAAAGAGAAAAATATAGCCCCTAATGGTATAAAATACTATTTAATTATAAATTTCACAATAAAATTATGTTTGGGCAATGAAATATTGGTGTTCTGAGAAATAATAAACATGACTTGCAATAAATTTATCAAACTTTATTAAGTTGTTTGTAGTAAAAATTAGTAATATTTTAATGTCTTGAAAAATACTATGGTAGCACCCCATTAAAAAACTAGTTTGGTGCTCTCAGATTTCTGTGTCACAAGGTAATGATGGGTGGATGTTATTATGATTAAGTCTTTAGAATGCACAAGACCATGAAATAAATACAAACTGTACTCTTCAGCAGTCAATAATATATCAATGCTGGCTCATCAATTATAATAAATATTTTACATTAATACAAGACAAATAATAAAGAAATTTATGCTCATAAATAAGATGGTAGTCAAGCATGTAGGCCCATGCCTGTAATCCCAGCACTCAGGAGGGAGAGGCAGGAGGACTCCTGAGAGTTCAAGGATAGCCTGGGGTACCTGGTGAGCTCAGGACCAGTCTGAAATACAAAGCAAGACCCTGCCTCAAACTAATACAAGCTATTTATGAGAGACTAACAGCCAGCATCATACTAAATGGGCAAAAACTGAAACCTTTTACACTAAGATCAGGAATGAGACAAGGATGTCCACTGTCACCACTCTTGTTCAATATAGTGCTAGAAACATTAGCCACAGCAATTAAGCAAGACAAAGAAATAAAAGGAATAAAGATAAGTAAGGAAGAAGTGAAACTGTCATTATTTGCTGATAATATGATTCTCTACATAGAGGATGCTAAAAACTCAACCAAAAGACTGCTAGACTTAATTACCAAATTTAGTAGTGTAGCTGGATACAAGGTCAATGCTCAAAAATCAACAGCCTTTGTCTACACAAACAACAGACTCACTGAAAGAGAAATTGGGGAGTCAATCCCTTTTGTAGTAGCACCCAGAAAAATGAAATATCTAGGAATCAACCTAACAAAGGAAGTAAAAGACCTCTACTCTGAAAACTATAGGACTCTGAAAACTGAGATAGAAAAGGAAACCAGAAAGTGGAAAGATATCCCTTGTTCCTGGATAGGGAGAACCAATATCGTCAAAATGGCTATACTCCCACAACTACTATACAGATTGAATGCAATTCCGATTGAAATCCCAACACCATACTTCAGAGAGCTAGAGAAAATCATCCAAAAATTCATCTGAAACCACAAGAGACCTAGAATAGCAAAAGCAGTTCTAAGCAACCAGGACATAGCAGGGGGTATTACAATCCCCAACTCAAAAATGTACTATAAAGCCACTGGGATTTTAAAAAAACTGCATGGTACTGGCAAAGTAACAGACCTGAGGACCAGTGGAAAAGATTAGAAGATCCAGAAACAACTCTGGATACACTAAGCCACCTTATCTTTGACAAAGGAGCCAAACATCTTCAATGGAGGAAAGACAGCCTCTTTAACAAATGGTGCTGGAAAAACTGGGCTTTAATCTGCCAAAAGCTAAAGCTAGAACTATTTCTTTCATTGTGTACTAAACTAAAATCACAATGGATACAAGACTTAAACATTAAAACAGAAACAATAGGGCTGGGGATTTAGCTCAAATGGTATTGCACCAAACTTGGATGCACAAGGGCCTGAGTTCAATCCCTGGTACCACACACACACACACACACACACACACACACACACAGAAACAATAAACCTGCTGCAAAACAGGGTAGGTAAAACTCTTGGAGACATTGGCTTAGGCAGAGTCTTTATGAACAAAACCTCGATAGCACAAGAACTAGCAGAAAGAATCAGCAAATGGGATCTCATCCTACTAAAAATCTTATCCAGAGCAAAAGAAAGCACTGGCACCGCTAAAAGACAACCAACATCGGAAAAAACTTTACTAGCTGTTTGTCAGACAGAGGGTTACTATCTAGAACATATAAAGAACCTAAACAAATCAGTCTCTGCAAGTTTAAAGACCCAATTCAAAAATGGGCATCTGAAATGAACAGACACTTCTCAGAGGCAGAAATCAAAGTAGCCAAGAAGCATATAAAGAAATATTCAACATCACTGGTCATTGAAGAGATGCAGATGAAAACAAAACTGAGATTTCATCTCACTCCACAAAGAATGGCTGCTATTGCAAAATCAACCAACAATAAATACTGGCGAGGCTGCAGGGAGAAAGGAACCTTTCTCCACTGTTGGTGGGATTGTAGACTTGTGCAACCGTTGTGGAGATCAGTGTGGAGATTCCTCAGAAAACTGGAATTAGAAGTCCCATTTGACCCTGCTGTTCCCCTGCTAGGAATATACCCAAAGGAATTTAAAGAATCACATCATAAACACATATCTGTACTGATGTTCATAGCAGCTCAGTTTGTGATAACCCAATCTTGAAAACAACCCACATGCCCATCAACTGGAGACTTGATAAAGAAGATTTTTTTAATAAAATGAAGTATTACTCTGCCATAAAGAATGACAAGTTTTGTTCATTTATGTGTAAATGGATACACCTTGAGGACACACTAATGAGTGAAATAGATCACAGATATGTAAATACCATATCTTTTCTTTGGTATGAAAACCTGTAGATATAAATGAGTTCTAGAATGTATGATAGATTTTGTAAAATAGGAAATATTCAAAGGGAATGTGGTTGAGGAAAATAATGAGGGGGAAGAATAAATATGATTTGAAAAAAAAAAGAAGAACATGTATATAGGGGGTGGGGGTTGCAGGGTGGGTAAGGATATGGGTACAAATGAGAATTAACTTGTGTCACTTACTGGTACATATTCCCCAATGTTGAGTGTGATTGTGAGCTCTTTATAAAATGTACCAAAAAAGAATTCAATTAAAAATACTTTTAAAAAATTAAAAAAGAATGTATATGGGGGCCGGAGATTTAGCTCAGTGGTTCCAGCACCTGACTCGCAAGAGCAAGGTCCTGAGTTGGATCCTGGTGACTCACGCCCACCAGCAGTCAATACCACATACCACAGTGCCAGGCATGGTGGCTCACGCCTGTAATCCCAGCACTCAGGAGGCAGTGGCAGGAGGATTACTGAGTTCAAGGCTTGCCTGGGCTACATAGTGAGCTCAGGGCCAGCCTGAAGTACAAAGCGAGACCCTGTCTCAAAAAAAAAAAAAAAAGAATGTATATGAGAGTGCTACACTTTTGAAAAATTTTCCATGAACCTAAAATTGCTCTAAAATTAAATCTGTTAACTTCCTAAAAATTTAAAGACACTTTTTAACAAATTATCAAATTTTATTATGCCTTGTTAGTAAACTTTCAAATTTTGCTTTAGTTATTTAATTCATCCACCAATAACACATTTATTATAAACTGATTGAAAGGAGAAGAATATCAGAACTACCTATTTCATTTAGGGTCTGATGTAAAAAAATTGGTTGCCTTTACAATAGAATCCAAATGTTGAAGTTGGTATTATGTTGTAAACTGTAATTTAGCATCCAGGTTCCAAGAACTATTGGAAGGCATGTCAGTGCAAGTGGCAAGGCTACAATACCATTCCTAAAGTTAAATGAGACCTTAACAGCAAATGCAATGCCACAATTCTACATACTAATTTTCCACTTTTCCAGTAAGAGAATGGTTTCATTTCACAGAAAATAAAGCATCATTAAATATCACATCAACACATTTCTTACTTTTTAAAGACAGAATTCTCACCTCTGTCTCACTGTAAATAATATTGACTATAATGGTTCACCTCAAATATCCCTCAAAAGCATCCCACATAAATCAACAGGTAGAATCTTTCTAATTTAAAGTCATTTATATAAATACATCCATAAATATAAGGAATATCTGGCCACATTGAGAACAAAGAGCCACTCATATTTGCTGATTATAATACAACTAAGTAACTCAGCAACTTCTCTTTGCAGAAGAAAGTTTAGAAATGACAGAAAGACAATCTTCATTCCAACACATTTTAATTTGCTGTTTAGAACTCTGGTGTCAGACCACAAACTTATAAACATGATTTTTTAAATGCCTTTGGAAAATGTCCTACTACAATATTTATAGCTCATTATATTCAAAGTATAAAGCACTGACTTTTAAATCAGTTGCATGAATTATAACTCAATGCCATGATGGCATGAATAATAATGCAAAAATCAGATTCATAATTTACAAAAATGTTGGTTGATAGATTGAAAAATTGATATTTAAATCATGCATTTAAAATGTATGAATAAAAATTTTTAATCAACATGAAAATATCATTTGGGGGATTAATGTTAGAGTTATAAATAGAAATCCATGTATTTTTCATATTTTGCTGCCAATGTCGAAATTTACATGACAAAAGTTTAGACAATGGTCTGTCCTCGATCCAAATTATTTCAGTTGTGATAAAACTGTCATTAGGCAAACTCATATTGAAAACATTAACACATCCATCACCAAGGAATCCCCCAAGTGAAGTATCATTTGGACTTCCCATAACTTTATACCACAAAAATGTTAATTCCCCAAATGCTGACCCTCTCCATAGCTGCACACACACACACACACACACACACACACACACACACGTAAATACACATAAGTAAATATACACAGACCCTTGGCATAATTATTACTGAGTCACATTTCTGTTATAAAATTTAAATCATGTGTCAACTTTCAGAAAATTTAATGGAGTTCATAGTTACCTTCATGACTAAGATGCATGAAAGTGGTAGGAAAGATGGATAAATGTTACCAAAGTCTAGCAGGGTTAATGTGACTTTCAGTAGATGTTTATATGAAAGCCATTCCCATAAATGGATCCACACAATGAAAAGAAAAATAAAATCTTTCACCCCATCCACTCACGTTGTACAGGAGCAGGTTCAAAGTGCTTACAAATGTCCCATTGTTCTCTCTCACAGAAATAGCCGCTGAGGACCTAAAACAGATGGATAAGAGGGAAAGCCCCAATGAAATTTTCAATTAAAATCTGTAGTTGCACCTGAATGTTAGTTTTCAGGCAATGCAACTCTTGAATCTGGCATACATTTAACTAGACTGATAGTGGGCACACTCGTGAAACTCTTTCAATAGATAAATAATAATACCTTAAGATGGATCTTTTTCTATATAGAGAAAACTTGTTTAAATTTTGCATTACATATGTAAGACATATGGCAAGAAATTCATTTTGGTAGAACTTGAATGGAATGGAAATATTGTTTCATCACTTCCTTTGGAAGTTTTATGAGATCAGGGATTTTGTTTCACTTTGTTCATTGCTAGCACATTGCTTGGTGAGTAGTAGATGTGTAATCAATATTGATTGAATAAAGGAATATTCCCTGGATATTAAGCCTGAGGAATATGCTTAGTATGAAGGGCAGAGGGAAAATTGAGAAATCCTCCCTCTACTTCTCTATCCTTTGAACCAAGGAATTTCTTCTCTTATTTTTCACATATTTTTTTTTTGCTTTCAACTAAAGTACTTCTCATTACTATGCTATTAAAAGAAACTATGAGAATTTTTTAAAACAGAAAAAATAGAGCCTCCATGTTACCTTGAAACTGAGTCAGTAATAATTCGCACTCCATTAGAGCAAACCCTAACATTAGAGAGATAAAGCTTCCATGCACTCGCTCCATTTTGTGAAAAATAAGTGACAAATCCAAGTGATTATATTATGATGTGGATCTAGTCATGTGTTGATGTTTGTACTTAGGAAATAGTAAGGGAAAACATGGCTATGAACAATAACAGTCTATGTCTAGGGCTTCTTGGTTATTTTTCAAGAGAATCAGGCACCCATATGCCTCTGCAGAGGCCATGGACACATCCTGGAGTCTGGAGCGGAGAAATTCAGCATGAGATCATATGGCAGACAAGACCACCAAGGTACTCATCCAAATGCCCTGAACACTGGAAACAAGGTCCTTAAAACTGCTAAAGATCCTAAGAAACTCCTACAGATAGAAGACAGACATACATATCGATAGCTAATTAGGCTTAATATAGTTTCTATTACATTGTTTGAGTTTAGCTATTCTCAACACATCCTGCTGTTATTATCAATCCCTTAAAAACAAGCAGGACTCAGAAATAAGGACAATGTGAGAAGGCAAGAATAAAACATGAACTTACGAAGCAAGCTGAGTATTATTAACCAGGTATTCCAATGGGTAACTACAGCTAAATTTGTAAAGAAGCCCAGGTAGATAACTGATGATTGTTGGTGGATCTGGAGTATCAATGTATCCTGAAATATTTCCTATTTGTACTGAAGTTGCATTTCCATGGGAACTTACTCCAGGAACTGTGGATACCTATTAGAACAGTAGATCAAGTTCACTGATTAAATGGCAGTTTATAACTCTAGGCACTTGATATACAAATATAACATCATACCAGAATCATCTTTTGGTTCTGATTCAATTATACCATGGCAGTTTTGGAGTTATACACACATAATGTTGTTTATAAGTAATTATGTCTTAAATTAAATGAAACAATAGTTTAAAGACATACATATAGTTCATAAATAAAAGAAAGATTATCTCTTCAAAGAGCTACAAGTTCATTCAAAATACTAACTGGTAATGCCAAGATTCCTTGGCATGGCTCAACAGATTCCTGCTAATCTAGCCCTGTGTTCCACACTGCTCCACCTCTCCAGGTACTACCTTGGTAAATAATGCTCTAGGCCTTTTTTGTACAGTACATCAGCTACCTCTCTCCTTCCTCTTACACCAGGGTACCTCGGACTCTTCCCTAGAACCTCATGTTCCCTGGTTGACCTCCTCGAGGTCCTCCACTGTGCACTGATTTGCTATTTGGAAGCAAGAGGCCCAGCACATGAGCAGCCTGCTTTGTGGCATCTCTTTCAGCCAGCATCAAAGCTCTCTCTGGGAAGGGACCATCTTTTCCTACTTCACTTTCCATCTTCAATACAGCACCAGTGTGATGGCTTCACAGGTACGTTTTGAACTAAAAAAATGAGTCACAAATTTTCTGAGGATTCATCTTCTCACGGTCTTCTTATTTGGTTCATGGAGATCCTCATTTCATTCCTGGGTAATAGTTCATTGGTGAGTTTCAAAGGAATCATGAACTTCCAGAAGTAAGGGGAAAATATTCTTCATGTGTGTATTTCCTTGGAACTGTTTACCTTTCATTGGATTCTTCAATCCTATTACAATTGATGAGCTAACATATATGAAATAATCAGTAAGGTTCCTGACTTCATAAAGCCAAGGAAGGACATACTTTATTTCCCCACCTTACTAAATATTGATGTAATATAGTATTCAATAAATACTTTCAGCAGATATTACTGATGCCTATAACTTAAATTTTCAACAGTAGAGAAAACTTTATCCCTGAATTTAACATGGGCAAAACTGAAGCAACTATTTAGGTAATTTGCAAATGGAGTCAGAATTCTCATGAATGAAAACACTTTATTCTAATTCAGGGATCTAGTAGTCTTTTTTTCTCTGGCAGGAATGTCTTTGGAGCAGACTCAAAGCTAGTAACATCTAAGGGAAAAACATCACAAATAAGAATATCTTTTCATCCTCTCACTGTTTGCCTGACTTGCTACCTAAGTACACACATCCTGTCTGTGAAAACACACATATAATACACACACAGGTACATGTGCATGCAAGCACATTCAGTAGTTTTTTATATTGGAGTAATTAGGCTTCATAAGAAAATAAAAGGCATACACACAGAGAGAAAGAAAACCATTTTGTCTTGACTTTCTCCTGGATTATTTTCTTACCAACAGAGCAATGTTAGTCCATCAATAAGAGGCTTTGGGGCACCATGGGAGGAGGGGAAATGCCTCTGAAACAAACTGACTCCCTCCCTCCACAAGGAAACAAGACATGCAATAATCAACCTGCCTCTCTCTCCCTTAGGCCCACTTCATAACTTCCACACAACTCAGAAAAAGAAATAAACATATTTAATAAAAAGAGCCAACAATACCCAACCTTCAGGCATGAAAATGGTCATGGGCACAATATTCTACTTGCCCACTGGGAAAAAATAAGGAAATTCAAGTAAATCTGTTTCCTTGTCTTCTAACTCCCACCAAATCTTACAAATTATCCCCTTAGAATCACCAAGGCTTCTCTGTTTTAGTACTAACTAATAATTTATTAAGAATATGGAACCCAGGGCCAGAGGGTTAGCTCAGTGGTTCCAGCGCCTGCCTCGCAAGAGCAAGGTCCTGAGTTTGATCCCCGGTAACCACATACAATGCTGGGCGTGGTGACTCACGCCCACCAGCAATCAATACCACATACCACAGTGCCGGGCGTGGTGGCTCATGCCTGTCATCCCAGCACTTGGGAGGCAGAGGCAGGAGAATTGCTGAGTTTGAGGCTTGCCTGGACTACATAGTGAGGTCAGAGCCAGCCTGAACTACAAAGCAAGACCCTGTCTCAAAAAGAAAAAAAAGAAAAAGAATATGGAACCCAGGGCCAGAGATTTAGCTCAGTGGTTCTGGTGCCTGCCTCCCAAGTGCAAGGTCCTAAGTTCGAGCCCAGTAACCACATAGAATGCTGGGTGTGGTGACTCACCCCCACCAGCCATCAACACCACATACCACAGTGCTGGGCATGGTAGCTCACGCCTGTAATCCCAGCACTGGGAAGGCAGAGACAGGAGGATTGCTGAGTTCGAGGCTTGTCTGGGCTACATAGAAAGCTCAGGGCCAGCCTGAACTACAAAGTGAGACCCTGTCTCAAAAAAAAGGATATGGAACCCAGTTTCTCCTTCATTCTGCTGAGTGGTCATGCACATTGATCTCTATGTTCGCTACAATTTTCTGATAAGATTGTATACAACTCAGAAAACTAGGACTATGGGTCCCATTTGACCCAGCTATCTCCCTGCTAGGAATATACCCAAAAGAATTTTAAAAATCACATTGGAAAGACAGATGTACACCCTTGTTCACAGCAGCTCAGTTCGTGATAGCTCAATCTTGGAAACAACCCAAATGTCCATCAACTGGAGAGTGGATAAAGAAGATGTGGTTTTTTTTTTATAAAATGGAGTATTACTCTGCCATAAAGAATGACAAGATCGATCCATTTAGGTGCAAATGGAGACACCTGGAGGATATACTAATAAGTGAAATCAATAGATCACAGATAGACAATTCCCGGATCTTCTCTTTGGCATGAACACCTGTAGATGCAAATGAGCTCTAGAAAGTATGACAGCTATTATAGAGTGGGAAATTTCCATAGGAAATTTGGTGTGGGAATGTGATGAGGGGAAGGAATAAATATGATACAGAAAGAAAATAAAAGAGCATGTATAAAGGGGGTGAGGAGGTGTGGGTGGGTAGGGATATGTGTAAAAATGAGAATTAATTTGTCATATACTGGTACAAATTCCCCAATGTTATGCATGATTTAGAGATGTATATAAATTATACCAATAAAGAATTCAATTTAAAAAATATGATGGCAGTAAAAAAGGGAAACAAAACTTATGTATATAGGGATTGAGGTTATAAGATGGGTTAAGGAGTGGAAAACAATAAGAATTAAATTGTGTTATATGCTGGTACAAATTCTCAATATTATGTGTGATCATGATGTATATATATAAAATGTACCAATAAAGATTCAGTTTTTTTCAAAAAAAAAGATTGTATACAAAATAAGCAAAAAAAATACAGTACTAAATGAACTTTGGTGCAAATACCACTTTCAAAATATTCATATGAATTCATTTTAAATCCCTAGAGAATCAGTTTCTTATTCAATTCTATTTTTGGTTCAGTGGATTAATAAATCAGTGAATAGTAATTAATAGTTCTCATTCTTGGTGCAAATGTTCACAGCACTGTTTTGATTTTTAAAATGACTGGAGAGAATGTACTACTAGGCTTTCATGTAATTATGATAAACATTTTGAAATGCAAAGGACAGTCCTACACAGCGAAGAACTTCACACCAGAAATAGTTTTTGTTGTTATTTTACAAAACACTGATAAGAACGAGTCACTTCCAAGTTTTTTATGAGAAGTTGCGAGTTTCCATGTTACCTTTAGTGTTTCTTTCTGAATGAGGTCATTAAGCAAACTAGGCCAAGGTGTTCACAGCCAAACTGACTAGAACACCACTATTTGTAAGATCAGATAACTTTGTAAAAGCCGGATGAGCATGGCTAATGATAAACTGCAGTGACACTCACACAATGAATGTTGCTCAGAGTAGCACAGCTGATCTCAGCTCCTCAACTGCCCAGCTACTCTAAACAGTACCATCCCTGGAACACAGGATTTTGTATTTGGAAGCACAAGCCTGAAACAACCAAAAGACAGTGATTTGTCCAGTTTTATTGGAATTTTTTTCCTTAAAAGGTAGATTTGGTTTCTATTTATGATTCCCAAATTTATTTATGATTCCCAAACAAAACACAGTTCAACGGTAGTCTTACCACTAAGCTGTTCCCACAGCCCTCCAAGGTGCTCAGGTTGATGATGAAAATGACCACTGCTGGGAAGGTGTTATTATTGACGAACCCTCTGCAGTGAGAGTCCCCATGCCTTCCATTCAGAGCCAGATCAGTTTCAGAATAACCAGAGAAGAGTACCGTGCAAAAATTAATCTTCATTGTAATGGTCTGCACCCCACAGTAGACATTGATGTCTCTCTCAGCTGAAATAAAAATAAATAAAGAACAAATGTTACAAAAAGCACAGTAGAGAGTACACGAATAACTTGTACATCCGCTGAGACATTTATCATCTCTTTAGTCAAAATTATTTTCTAGATTTGAATACATGATAATTGTACGTGTAAATTATTAGGAAAAGTAACCAGGGAGAATAGTCTTTGGCTTAGATATTTAGGGAGACATCTTTGAAAGTGGAAATTATAGCTTGCCTCTGTTTCTTTGAGTATGCTGCTCAGTGGATATGCATTAAATGTCAGTCAAGGACTACTGAGTGACAGAATTAAGTAGAAAAAATCAAGTTGCTGGGGAAACTCAGAATGAAAGTAACTGAATTATTCAGTTTTGTCTAGAGTAAAACTTACTACAAATGATACATTTGTGCAACCGTAGGGAAGAAGTAGCTTAAAAAATTCACACTAAATCAAAATGTTAACCCCTTTTGTATATGCTTACACATTGAGGATATAGACACAAAAGTCATCCAGAAGAATTTCATTTTATAGAGCATGTATTAAATCACATTAGAGAAAGGGATGAAAATAGTATGCTGGTATTATAAACTAATACATCGAGTTACTCTGAAGAAAATTTTTGCAAATGACTACGCAGGTTTGAAGAAAAGAATGAACTAGGCATATACATGTAAAACATAATTCACAAAGCTTTCCATGACTGCATGATTTCTCACTGATGAAGGCTCTTCTGGGTCGGTGGAAGTGAGCACACTCATGCACTCACATGCAAATAAGCTCTCCAACATTTTCCTATAGAAAATAAAGAAAATGTATGCAGAACGTGAGCATCTTACTGCTAGTCAACATCTTAGGGGCAGAGATTTTCCTTTATCAGTGTTGGTGATTTTTATGGACTGAATTATGTCCTCTCACAAACAGGAAAAGGTGAAATCCTAATCTCCCTCCTTTCAGACTTCATTTGGAAATGAAGTTTTTACATATTTAGTTAAAAGAGAAAGTCATACGTGGGCAGAATGAGCATCAATCAAATGTGAACGTTGTCCTTAAAAAAAGGACGTTCTGGGCCGGAGGGTTAACTCAGTGGTTCCAGCGCCTGCCTCACAAGTGTAAGGTCCTGAGTTCGATCCCCAGAAACCACATATAAAGCTGGACGTGGAGACTCACGCCCACCAACAGTCAACACCGCATACCACAGTGCCGGACATGGTGGCTCACGCCTGTAATCCCAGCACTCGGGAGGCAGAGACAGGAGGATTGCTGAGTTTGCAGAGGCTTGCCTGGACACCATAGTGAGCTCAGGGCCAGCCTGAACTACAAAGCGAGACCCTGTAGCAAAAAAAAAAAAAAAAAAAAAAAAAAAAAAAAAAAAAAAAAAAAAAAAAAAAAAAAAAAAAAAAAAAAGGACGTGCTGTGAAGAGACAGACACAAAGGAGAACACAGGTGTGGTTAGAGAATGGAAGTCATGCACCCAGAAATCGAGGAACCCCATGACTGTCCTGGCACACCACAGCAGTAAGAGGCAAGGAAAAGTTCTTCCAGACTCTCAGAGGGACCGTGGCCCTGCCTTTATTTCTGGCCTTCAAAACTCTAAGACTAAATTTCAATTGTTCTGTTTTAACCTGGAAGATAATAAGTTTCTGTGGTTTTAAACCATTTTGCTACTTTGTTATGAAAATTTTGTGAAACTAATACAGCAACCACTACTTCTTAACCTTGTCTCATCAATAGGGGGAAAAACTGAAGCAAGCAAGATGTTTGCAAAATGTAGAAACAAATAAATGAATTATTCTATGTGGAGAAATTATCTTGATTTTTCCAAAAGGAAAATAAAATGTTTTAGACAAATAATAGGATGACCACCTAAGAAATATGTAAGTGACATTTAAGCTTTTTAGCATAGAATAAACTTCCCTTAAATAACTCAGTCCTAGTTGAAGAAAAGAAGTGTTCAATCACATGTCTCTTTGGAATATTTATTGTCTGTACAGCATCTTTTGCTAGAAAACTGACTCATATTTTGGGGATATTAATAAGAAATTTGTATGACTTACAATTACCTATAAAGAAAAATAGAAAAATACTTTCTGATACAAAACACAAGTAGTAGTGTAACTACCATAGAATATTAAAAGAAACATTCCTGTAGGGCCAGGGATTTAGCTCAGTCGTTCTAGCGTCTGCCTGGCAAGCACAAGGTCCTGACTTCAATCCCCAGTACCACACACCACAGTTCCAGGTATGGTGGCTCATGCCTGTAATTCAGCACTTGGAAGGCAGAAGCAGGAGAATTTCTGTGAGTTTGAGGCTAGTCTGGGCTACATAGTGAGCTCAGGGCCAGCCTGGACTACAAAGTGAGAACCCTGACTTTAAAAAAAGAAAAGAAAAGAAAGTAAGTAAAAAGAAACATTTCTGTTGTAGAGAAAATATTAAAATTATACTTTACCAACATTAACCATAACAACTTTGAACTTTGGAGGACTATTTCTATAGCTTTCACAAATATTAACTATTTAAATGTAACTATAATTTTAAAGACATTCTCCTAAAATAAGAAAGTTGTTTTAAAATGTTGATTAAATAAATATCTATAAATTTCAAAATATCTTTTAAACATAACTTTTTCTCCTCTTACATGCTATTCCTTGGTCCAGATTACCATTATTCTGACCCTGAAATATTGTATTCACTCTTTATTGGCTCTTTATTTCCACTTTTAACCCCTCTCAACTAACATAGTTAATGCGTTAATCCAAATCTGTCAGTTTCTTACTGAGATGTGCTGCATGTTTTCATTTTACCTATGCCAAAGTCCATGCTTGAACCAGATCTGTGGCCTGGCTACCTCTATATTCTCATCTCTCTCCTATTTATATAAGAAAAAAATAATTCCCAGATTGTTTGATGTCAAGTATGCCCAGAACCCAGTTGGAGGACATTGAGAAATGAAGTCATGAACCAAAAAAGGAAGTTAGGAGAGTTTTATTGGAAATACAGAGAAAGAGTAGCTCATGGGTTTCCAGGAGGGCTTCAAAATGCACAGCCACCAAAGCCCACTGTGAAGGGTAGTTGATACAGCCAAGTCACAATGTGAGTACAACATGGATCAAACTATAATCAACCTATGGGTTTAGAAGTAGAGCTCCTTAAGCAATGGAGAAAATAATGATAACCCCATAAAAAAATAAGCAGTGTAGCAGGGGTACATGGAAAGAAGTAGGGTCATTTTGGAGAATGGATGGGTCCAGATATTTTGGATAACCTCCTGGGCATCTGATGACTATCTGGGCTTACCAGGTCAGGTGGGACACACTACAATTTCAGGTTGCTGTTTACTCCCTGGGAAGGCATGCAGGTCTGGCCATTGAGTATCTTGTGCCTCCAGCCACTGTCTTGATGCTTTTATTTTTTATGCTTAACTCCTTGAGGGCCCAGTCCTTCTCTGGTTATATATTAATTTTTATCTAACTTAGTTGCCTATAATCTTATCACCTTTGCTCCCTACATCAGTTAAACCAAATGTCTTTCAGTTGTTTAAAATCACACTAAGACATCCCAGAAGAATACTTTACCTTCTGAAGTAAAATTTTCTAGATTAGGCCACAAGGAAAATTTAGGGGGAGACAAAGGTGTTCTCTGTCTTGATCTGACTGGAGGTTATATGAATGTATACAAATACTAAAACTTGACACTGCATTTTGAGAGTTGTATGTCTTACTATATATGAATTTTTGTCCCCTAAAGTACTACGAATACTTAAAAATCATGACAGAGGCCATTCTGTTCCCAGCACAGAGGACTGAGATCTGCCGACAGGCTCTGCTCCATCCCGGAGACTCGGGTACCCCTGGGCACCATTCCCACAGCAAAGAATTGAGGCCTGCGGCCGGCCCCCACCCCATCTCAGAGCTGCGTTGTGAGGACCCAGGCCTGAGAGGAGCCTGAGCCATTTCCTGCATCCCTCCACACCAGAGTTGCACCGACAGACCAGACAAGTTAAAAGGGGGGGGGATCTAGCTTCTATTTTGCCATCTGCTCCTAGATCCCTCGATTCATCTCTTGTCCCCACAACCTTTGCTATCTTCCTGTCAGAAGAAATACCCAAAACTAAAAGACTCTTAGGCTGCCCTGTTTCTTCTCCTGTATTATTATAAGAAGGTGTGCAAAGTCTCCATTGGTCTTACAGCATACAGTTGGTACTGTTTTATATACATCCTTTTATCTTCTATTACCCGCTGGCATATGTGAGGTACTGGAGTCTAGGTGATCTTCATAAACCTGCTAGCCCTATTTCATTCTCCTCCTGTCTCCCTACCTCCCTGATCCCCCAGTGACCTTTTATCCCCAAAGGGGTCTCGAGGTACATTTAAAATCTACATGTTGTAGACACATTGCTAATTAATTCTAAATTTTGGCATATAGACATAGAAGTAACTCATGAGCTCAAAGTCTTCAGAATTGAAATTAACAAAACTTTTCATTTTATTTACTGTGTGTAATGCTGATATTGGCACCGACTGTATTATGGTAACAAGGATGATGTGATTATTCTGCTCAAATTCCTCCCATGATGTGTTAGGACTGAGAACTCTGAAGGGTCATTACAGATTCAAGGAGGACACCTCAGAAAGGTGCCACATCCAAAGGGCCCCAGATAATAGAAAGAAAGAGACCTGCAACAAGCATTGCTCTGTCATCGGGCAAAGAATCAAACAAATAGCATCAGCAACAACAAAAGAGTAGAAATGAAAAAATACACAAAAGTCAGACACAAAGATCACCACCACAGGGAAATGCAGAGAAAGGGGAAATAGGGCAAACTGAAAGTCAAACACCAGGACTCTTGGAGATGGTAACTAAAGCAGATCTAGTAAAATGGAAATCAGAACTTATCTCTGTGATCAAAAAAGAGATATTGTCCACAGGGAAAGATATCATTAAAGAAGAGATCAGTGAGATGATAGAATCCAAGATAGCAGAAGGAAAGAAATCTTTTAAACAGCTTCAAGCAGAGCTCCAGAGCATGATGAAGTTCTCAAGAATGAAAGCTTGCAAAGTAGGACAAACAAAGCAGAGAACCGAATCTCAGACCTAGAGGACAGCATAGCAGCCAATGAGCAGGAAAGATACAATCTATGGAAAACAGCAAGGGACCATGAGAAATCAATCCAACAGCTTCTAGATGACTCAAAGAGAAATAATATAAGACTGATTGGAGTCACTAAGGAAGCAGGAGAGTGTAAAAGACATAAAAAAGCTATTGTCAGAGATAACAACTGAAAACTTCACAGGAAAACAAATGGATGTACAGATAAATGAGGCTTATAGGACTCCAAAACTCTGTGACATAAAAATCTCTACACCTAGACATATAATTATCAAGATTCCAGATGCACAAAAAATGAATGAAAAACTGAAAGCAGTGAGAAAAAGGAAGAAAATCACCTACAAAGGGAAGCCCATTAGGATCACCGCAGACTTTTCAACACAAACACTCAACACAAGGAGAGCCTGGAGGCAAGTATTTCAAGCATTGCAGGAAAACAACCTCCAACCTAGACTGTTGTATCCTGCAAAACTATCTTTAAGAATAGACGGGGTAATAAGACACTTCCATGATAAGGAACACCTGAAAAACTTCACAAATATGAAACCTGCACTCCAAAACATTCTAAAGAACATCTTGGGAAAAAAAAAAAACACAGAAAATTCCATACCCACAAGACCCAGGAGAATGAATTCATTGGGGCAAACAAGAAACTAAATAGAAAAGGGGAAAAGCAAAGAAGAAAAGAACCAAGAACAGGGAAACATGGCAGCTCTGAATATGTCCATATTAATCATAACCATTAGTGTCAATGGACTCAGTGAACCAATTAAAAGACACAGACTAGCAGATTGGATCAAGAAGCAAGATCCTACAATCTGCTGCATACAGGAAACATCTACTTCAGAAAGAAACTCATAGACTGAAAATAAAGGGTTGCAAAACAATCCTCCATGCCACAGGAAACTGCAGAAAAGCAGGAGTGGCTATCTTGTTTGCAGATAAAATAGATTTCAAACCCAAACAGCTTAAAAGAGATAAACAAGGTCACTATATTCTCATACAGGGAACTATCCAAGAGAAAGAAATAACAATCATAAGTATTTATGCACCAAACTCTAACACACCCAACTATATAAAACAAACATTACTGGACATGGAAAGCCAGTTAACCATGAATACAATAGTAGTAGGGGACTTTAATACTCCACTGTCACAAATTGACAGATCAACTGGACAAAGAATCAATAAGGAAATACTTGACCTACATCAAGCTTTTGAGCAAATGGACTTATTAGATGCCTACAGAATTTTTCACCCTTCAAAGCGAGAATATACCTTCTTCTCATCTGCTCAAGGATCATTCTCCAAAGTAGATCACATTCTAGTCCACAGAACAGGCTTAAGTAAATGGAAAGGAATCAAAGATATCCCCTGCATGCTTTCAGACCATAGTGCCTTGAAACTGGAGCTGATTAGCAAAAGAAATTCCCAGATCCTCACAAACACATGGAAATTGAACAATACTCTGTGAACCAACCAATGGGCCACAAAAGAAATTAAAGAAGAAATTAAACAATTTCTACAACTAAACGACAACCCCAGCACAACAGGAATTTATGGGACACAATGAAAGCCGTTCTATGAGGGAAATTCATAGCAGTGAATGTCTACACTCAGAAAATAGAGCAAGTTGAAATAAACAATCTAATGATGAACCTCAGACAACTAGAAAAAGAGGAGCAAAACAAACCCAAAGCACATACTAGAGAGGAAATCATAAGGATCAGAGCAGAAATTAACGCAATGGAGACAAAGAGAACAATACAAAGAATCAATGAATCAAAGAGTTGGTTCTTTGAAAGGATAAATAAAATTGACAGACCCTTAGCCAACCTTATCAAACAAAGGAAGGAAAAGGCTCAAATCCATGCTATGAGGAATGAAAATGGGGAAATCAGCACAGATCCAGAAGAAGTCCAAAGGATAATAAACACGTACTTTGAAAATCTATACTCCAAGAAGATGGAAAATCTAGAAGAAATGGATAGATTCCTAGAAACATATGAACTTCCAAAACTGAATGAAGAGTATATAAAAAAGTTAAACAACCCGATATCAATCTGGGAAATTTAAAATGTAATAAAAGGCCTACTAACAAAGAAAAGCCCTGGTCCTGATGGCTTCACTGCTGAATTCTACAAAACTTTTAAAGAAGAGTTAAGACCAGTACTTCTCAATCTTTTTAATGAAATCGAAAGGGAAGCAGTACTCCCCCCATCATTCCTTGAAGCAACCATCACCTTGATTCCAAAGGCAGGGAAAGATCTCACCAAAAAAAAGAAAACTACAGGCCAATCTCTCTAATGAACATTGATGCAAAAATCCTCAATTAAATACTGTCAAACAGAATACAGAGAGTTATCAAGAAAATCAAACACCCTAATCAAGTCAGATATATCCCAGAGATGCAAGGCTGGTTCAACATACATAAATCAATCAATGTATTACACTATATTAACAGGCTCACGGACAAAAACCATATGACGCAGAAAAAGCATTTGACAAAATCCAACACCCATTTGTGATCAAAACCCTACAGAGAATCAGAATAGATGGACTTTATCTCAATTTAATACAAGCTGTTTATGAGAAACCAACAGCCAGCATCATACTTAATGGGCAAAACTGAAACCTTTTACACTAAGATCAGGAATGAGACAAGGATGCCCACTGTCACCACTCTTGTTCAATATAGTGCTGGAAACATTAGCCATAGCAATCAGGCAGGACAAAGATATAAAAGGAATAAAGATAGGAAAGGAAAAAGTTAAAATGTCATTATTTGCTGATGATATGATACTCTATCTAGAGGATGCTAAAAACTCAACCACAAGACTGCTAGACTTAATTACCAAATTTAGTAGTGTTGCTGGATACAGAATTAATGCTCAAAAATCAACAGCCTTTGTCTACACAAACAACAGACTCATTGAAAGTGAAATAGGGGAGTCAATCACTTTCACAGTAGCACCCAGAAAAATGAAATGTCTAGAAATCAACCTAACAAAGAAAGTGAAAGACCTCTACTCTGAAAATGATAGGACTCTGAAAAACGAGTTAGAAAAGGAGATTAGAAAGTGGAAATACATCCCTTGTTCCTGGGTCGGGAGAACCAACATTGTCAAAATGGCTATACTCCCACAACTACTATACAGATTCAATGCAATTCCTATTGAAATTCCAATGGTATACCTCACAGAGCTAGAGAAAATAATACAAAAAATTCATCTGGAACTACAAGAAACCTAGAATAGCATAAGCAATTCTAAGCAACCATGACATGGCAGGGGGTATTATAATCCTTAATTTAAAACTCTACTATAAAGCCACTGTGATAAAATCTGCATGGTACTGGCAAAGTAACAGACCCAAGGACCAGTGGAATAGATTAGAAGATCCAGAAACAATCCTGGATACACTAAGCCACCTTATCTTTGACAAAGGAACCAAACTTCCCCAATGGAGGAAACAGAGCCTCTTTAACAAATGGTGCTGGAAAAACTGGGCTTTAACCTGCCAAAAACTAAAGCTAGACCTATCTCTTTCACCATGCAAAAAACTAAATTCACAATGGATACAAGACTTAAACATTAAAACAGAAACAATAAGCCCGCTGGAAAACAGGTAGGGTAAAACTCTTCGAGACATTGGTTTAGGCAGAGACTTTATGAATAAAACCTGTATAGCACAACAACTAGCAGAAAGAATCAACAAATGGGATCTCATCCTACTGAAAACCTTCTGCACAGCAAAAGAAGTCACTGGCACTGCTAAAAGACAACCAACAACATGGGAAAAAAAACTTTACTAGCTGTTTATCAGACAATGGGCTATTATCTACAATATATAAAGAACTCAAACAGATCAGCCTGCCCAAGTTTAAAGACCCTATTAAAAAATGGGCATCTGAAGTGAACAGACAATTCTCAGAGGCAGAAGTCAAAGCAGCCAAGAAGCATATGAAGAAATGTTCAACATCATTGAACATTCGAGTGATGCAAATGAAAACAACACTGAGATTTCATCTCACTCCACAAAGACTGGCCGCAATTACAAAATCAACCAACAATAAATGCTGGCGTGGCTGGGGGAGATAGGAACCCTTCTCCACTGTTGGTGGGATTGCAGACTTGTGCAATCATTGTGGAGATCTGTGTGGAGATTTCTCAGAAAACTAGGACTAAGGGTCCCATTTGACCCTGTTATCCCCCTGCTAGGAATATACCCAAAAGAATTTTAAAAACCACATTAGAAAGACAGATGTACACCCTTGTTCATAGCAGCTCAGTTCGTGATAGCTCAATCTTGGAAACAACCCAAATGCTCATCAGCTGGAGGAGAGTGCATAAAGAAGATGTGGTTTTTAAAAAAATAAAATGGAGTATTATTCTGCCATGAAGAATGACAAGATTGGTTCATTTATGTGCAAATGGATACACCTGGAGGACACACTAATAAGTGAAATAAATCGATCACAGATGGGCAAATACTGGATCCTTTCTTTGATATGAGCATCTGTACATGGAAATGAGCTCTAGAAAGTATGACAGTTTTTGTAGAATGGGAAGTTTCCAAAGGAAATTTGGTGTGGGAATGTAATGAGGGGAAGGAATACTTATGATTCCGAAAGAAAATAAAAGAGCATGTATGTAGGCGGTGGGGAGGTGTGGGTGGGTAGGGATATGGGTAAAAATGAGAATTAACTTGTGTGTTATATTGGTACAAATTCCCCGATGTTATGTGTGATTGTGAGATGTATATAAATTGTACCAATAAAGAATTTTTAAAAAGATGTAGTTTTTTTAAATAAAATGGAGTATTATTCTACCATAAAAAATGACAAGATCGATTCATTTATGTACAAATGGGGACACCTAGAGGATACACTAGTAAGTGAAATAAATAGATCACAGATTTTAGGCAAATACCCGATCTTCTCTTTGATATGAGCACCTGTAGATGCAAATGAGCTCTAGAAAGTATGACAGTTTTTGTAGAATAGGAAATTTCCAAAGGAAATTTGGTGTGGGAATGTAATAAGGGGGAGGAATAAATATGATTCTGAAAGAAAATAAAAGAGCATGTATATAGGGGGTGGGGAGTTGTGGGTGGGTAGGGTTATGGGTAAAAATGAGAATTAACTTTTGTCCTATACAGGTATAGATTCCCCAATGTTATATGTGATTGTGAGATGTATATAAATTGTACCTATAAAGAATTCAATTAAAAAATCATGACAGAGCTTTATGCTTAACTTTTCAGTCAAGAACTTCTTGAAACACTCCTTCTACGTGTAAGATTTTCCAAGTAACTCCTACTCAGGCTTCAGGCCTGAAATTGTATTTTATTTCACCAAAGATTTCTCTGATACCAAATCTAAAGAATGCCACTTTGTTTCATGCTGTCATATTATTTTAAAATCACACATCCTTGTATATACTTGTCCAATAAACTGAAAATCCCAGAAGGCAGGAAAGCTATTATACTCACTGATGCACTCCATGAGTATTTATACTTTATAATTACAGGGAGCACTGGAACAATATTCTGCACTAGGGATTGAAAAACCATAGTCCTGTTCTCAAGAATTTTACAGTTTATTAGATACATTAACATGGCCCACGTGACAGAAAGGCTGCAGAAAGAGGTATGAAGTGGCAGAGAAACCCAGTCTCGTCCAAATCAGCTGGTCAGGCACATTCTCACAAGGACAAAGGCCTTCATTGTAGTTTGGAGGAGTTAGCCAAGTAAAGGAGAGGAAAATTTATAGCACAAAAGGGGGAAGTGTGAATAATAAAATATCCCCACACTGATTAAGAGTGAGACAGCTCCAGTTTTGTTAGGAATTAAAATGCAAAGGGAGAAATGAAAGGGGATGAGGCAGGCACAGTAGGATCACAGTAACCTCTAAATGTAAAATGGTCTCTTATCAGTATCAAATCACATGCTAGATTAAATCCTCAACTACAGTTTGCCAAAAACTTGCTTTATACCCTGCAAACAAATATCATTGGATTACTTGATAAATCACAAATATACCAAAGTAGAGACATAGCAATAAGTGAAAACATGAGAAGCATCATTTCTTTAGCTTAAACCAATGACTTTACTTTCATGTCCCTTATTTGAAGGGATTAATTGATGTTAGAACACCTTAACAAATGGAAATGAAAACTATGTTCAGAAGTAAAAGGTCTCTTCCATTCTGTGTTTTATATCTGGAGACATGTAACCTCTGCTGCTGACAGAATTTGCTACAAACTGATCCCACTTAAAGATATGATAACAAATTAAAGGCTTTGTGCAAGGTAAGAATAGACATCTGTTCAAATCCATCTAACCCTGTTTTCTACAGACTTTTCACTATCCTTCAGAGAAACATATTTTTCCTGATTGTAGATACTAAAAATATCCATTCTGCTCACGTTCACCATTTTGGAGGCTTTGAAGGGGAAAAAAGTATTTCAACTTGCCAAACAACAATTTCTCCCAAAAGTAGACATATTTTTTTCAGAGGAGCTGAAAAACGGTCACTTTCACCTGCTAAATTTTTGAAGCTTTTAGCGTTCAAGAATGGCCTGAGTTGCAACATTCCTTTGTATGATGTATGTATTAACTTACATACATGTTAATGATACAACAGAATACATACCGTTTGTTATAGGATAATGTTTATTATTTTGTGCTTAAAATATTGAGGGTATTAAAATAACAGATCTGCTTATAGTTTAAGAGCAATTATATTGCCAAAATGCCAATGTTTTTCTCTGGCTCTTGTATTTTCTACCTCTGCTCTGCCAACTGTCTGAGCTATTTTCAGAGTTTTCAATGAACATCAACATCTTTAATGTCAGATATTTTCTAATTTCAATGCCATCCATTAAATGATGTGACATTAATGGATCTTTGCAATTTATGTAGATATTTTACCTTTTAAATTCATATATCTTGGTGACTACTTACCTTACCTCCTTTTTAATAATGAATATTTTGGTCATTTCCTCTTAACAGCAATACATTTGCTGATGCTCTTATCATTCACAGCCAAGAAATACAGTAAGGCCAGCTGAGGGTGGCCTAAACACTATACTTTCATAACAGAAAGCTAGCAAGACCATCGTTAAGTATTGTACTCTTATTGGCACTTCCTATATTTTAAGGTACAAAGAGATCACCAAGAAATCTTGTGTAAGTTCAGATTTTGATTCAGTGTATTGAAATAGGCTGGAGTTTCTGCATTTGTCAGAGCTCTTCAGTAACAGTAGTGTCACAATCTCTTGGTCTACTAGGCAGCCAAGTTGTGGCTATGTGTTTTGACTGGATAGGATCGCCTAGGTAGATTTCATTTGCAAATATCGCTGTGTGTGTGATTTACATGCCTACAATGGGAGATGTTCAGGTTTTAAAAGGCTGGGAGGAGAGAAACCAAAATTAACTCTGACTCCCTTGTCTGAGGAACTAACTGGTTTTGAATCACCTTAAAAGACGCCTTGGGAAATTGCGTAGATGGAGCTGATGTAAGTCTACTTTAGTGTTTGGTAGCAACCTGAAAAATGTAATTGAGAAAAGAAACTGTATTCTACTACATTCCTCTATCTCATTTCACAAACCATGGCAGTTATTGAGGAAAAAGCAGAATGCCCACTTCCAAAGGCCAGTTGGAGGAGCCTTCTCCTAAGAAGCTCTTCTAACAAAGGTAGCGCATATGGCACTGTAATCAGGAGTGCAGAAGCATTCACTTCTTGACCATATGAAAGATTCCGCCTTGGGGACTTTGAAACAACTGGTGGAAACAGAAGGTTGGGTAGGCTGTCCTCAGTGTGCAGGTGAAGGCTCTGTATACTTCCTGTGTGCCAATCATGTGGCTGTGACTCTGGTATCCATGGTCTGAATTGTATGGACTTAAAAGAATATTGGAGTAAAACTAATAGAATAAATTAGATAGAGTAGGGAGAACATTTTCTGTAAACTGAAGAGAATTTTGGAATGTCATAGAGAATTTCACTTGTGTTCCAATAATAGCCTAACACTAGTTTATATCATTTTTATGGATCTGAATAGTATTTATGTAAAATTTCTGCTTCTATTTCTAAAATAAAAGTGGGGATATTTTGCACTATGGAAGTTCATAAAATGCCTACAGAACAGATGTTATATTTGTTGATTTAACTAATTTTTTAAAGTTATATTTCCCCTCACCAAGTTTTTATACAAGATTGAGGTTTTGGTACTAAAACAGCAAGCCCTAAAGGGATATTGATATTTCATCTATGCAAAATAACAACAGCTGATGAAGAATTTCAAGTGGATTAGAAATTCATATTCCCTCTCTATATTGAACAGGTTTCTTGTCACCTTAGTTTTTCAAATCAACATCTGTTTCTCTTTAGCAAACGCAAGCTGTTATTTCCAGTGCTATAGGAAATTCATATGCAGTCTGGGGCAGAGTTTGCAGACATTTAAACATACTTGCCTCTCCATGTTTTTAGGAGCTAGTAGAGTTTGATTAACTTTTTCAGGAAAAAAAAAGCACATAGTTCGGCACAGAGAAAGTGCAAAATTGATGTCATATACAATATCATTAGTCAAATCAAGAAGGATATACCCTAAATTATTTAGTCACAGAACTTGCTAACTACCCTCTTCTCCACTGTACTTTTCCACTGAAGATTAATCAAAATGTGATCAGCAGTCATTGGTGGCATCAGTTCTTGCCTCATGTGGTTAGTAGTATAGCCTTGGGTGCTGGAAAGAACTAAATATCCTCTTGACAATGTAGAAAGCAAAACAGACAGTGAGTAACTGGCCTATCTTATCTACACCAGAAGGCCAGAACATAATCCTGAGATAATTACTCACTATCCATTTTTACTTTATCCTTGGGCTCAGAACACTACAATGGTTAAGCAAACCTTATTCTAAAATTAGTTCATTCTGTTTAACTCACTCATTAATACTATTAGTTAAAACTGTGTTTCTTTTTTTTCTTGTTAGTTCATGTTTGCAGTACACAATGTTTTATATTCATCTTAGGGAGTACGTATATGTACTTAGAATATCTTCAATCTTTTTATTCCCCTTCCATCTCCTATTCTCTCTGCCTCCCTCTCTGGATTGCCTCTCCTATTTTCTTTTTACTTTTCTTTAACTTCATGTTTTCAACATATAATGATTATATTCATTGTGGCTAATTGGTATATGTTCATGATACATCTTAAATCCTTTTACATCCCCCCATCAGATTCTTGGCTCCCTTCCCATTTCCCAAAGACCTACCTTTCTGCTTCCTTTCATCAGTCTTAATTTCCTCTTTGCTTTAGCTGCACTTTGAGTTTCACATGAGAGATATCATATAATATTTGTTTATGTATCTGACTTATTTCACTTAACATTTATTTTCAAGGTGCATCATTTTCCTACCAATATCTCAAATTTATCCTTCCTTATAGCTGAGTAGCCCTATATATATATATATATATATATATATATATATATATATATATATATATATATATATCACATTTCTTTATCCATGCTTCTGTTAATGAACATATACTGCTTCTAAGATTTAGCTATTATGAATTGTGCTGCTATAATATGATGTCTTTAACTCTGTGGAGAAGATAGAAGGGGAACAGCTGTGCTGAATGGAATTTCTACTTTTAGTTTAGTTTTTTGATACATCCCCATACTGATTTCCATAATGGTGATACTAGTTTACATTCCCACAAGCAATGTAGGACTGTTCCTTTCTCACCACAGCCTTGGGAAGCATTTGTTATTATTTGATTTCTTGATTGCTATTCTCTCAATAATAAAATGAAATTTCATTGTTGTTTTTATTTGCATTTCTCTAGTGGCCAGTGACGAACAATTTTTCACAAATTTATTGACCATTTGTTTTCCTGAGAAGTGGTCTTTAAGTTGCTGGGTCTAATTTTTTATCCTTTTTTTCTTTATTGGTACATTTTACATACAGTTCACAATCACACTCAACAATGGGGAATTTGTACCAGTATATGACAGATGTTAATTCTCATTTTTACCCATATATTACCCTTCTTTGTAACATGTAGCTGACAAAGTTTTTCTCTTTTTGTTAGTTGACTTTTCTGTCTGTTGTTTGTTTCTTTTCTGTACAGAAGCTTTTGAATGTTATGTTTTGAGTCCTATTTGCTGACTCTTGCTGTTATTTCTTTGCAATTAAGTTCTGTTCAGAACATCTTATATGTTTGATACATCTTAAATCCTTTTACATCCAAATTATACCTTTTTTGTGTTCCATTAGTTTAAGTGTTTCTGTTTATCTATTGAATTCTTTATTGGTACAATTTACATACATCTCACAATCACACATAACGTTGGGGAATTGATACCAATATATGACACAAGTCAATTCTCATTTTTACCCATATCCTCACCCACCCCACCACCCCACCCCCTATATACATGCTCTTTTATTTTCTTTCAGAATCATATTTATTCCTTCCCCTCATTACATCCCCATACCAAATTTCTCTTGGAAATTTCCCATTCTACAAAGACCATCATACTTTCTAGAGCTCATTTGCATCTACAGGTGCTCATATCAATGAGAAGATCCGGTATTTGCCTATCTGTGATCTGTTTATTTCACTTATTAGTGTGTCCTCCAGCTGTATCCATTTGCATGTAAATGAATCAATCTTGTCATTCTTTATGGCAGAGTAGTACTCCATTTTATAAAAATACCACATCTTCTTTATCCACTCTCCAGTTGATGGGCATTTGGGTTGTTTCCAAGACTGAACTATCACAAACTGAGCTTCTATGAACAAGGGTGTACATCTGTCTTTCCAATGTGATTTTTAAAATTCTTTTGGGTGTATTCCTAGCAGGGGGATAGCAGGGTAAAATGGGACCCCTAGTCCTAGTTTTCTGAGAAATCTCCACACAGATCTCCACAATGTTTGCACAAGGCTGTGGGGAGAAAGGAACCCTTCTCCACTGTTGGTGGGATTGCAGATAAGTGTTTCTGTTTTAATATTTAGATCATTGAACCAATGCTATCAAAATGGCCAAAATTATAGAATTGATATATAGATTTAACACAATCTCAGTCATAGTATATATAGCATTTTTCATTGAACTAGAGCAAAATGATTTTAAAATTTGTATGGGGCCAAAAGAGATTCAAAATAGCAAAAGCAGTCTTGGAAAACAGAGAACAACAGAAAGCACCACAATTTCTGATTTCAATTTCTATTACAAAGCTGCAGTGATTTAATACAAACACAAGCATGTGGATTAATGCAACAGAATAGAAGAGGCAGAAACAACCTATACACATTGAGTCACATGATATTTGACAAAAGGACCAAATACATTTGCTAGAGGAAAGTAACCTCTTTAGCAAAAGGTACAGGGAAAACTGGTGATAAATATGTGGAAGATTGGCACTAAACCCATGTCTTTTATCATTTAATAAAGTAAATTAGTGATTCTTAATTTTATTTTCTATGGAATATTTGCATTTGTAGAAATGTTAATTGATGTTACTTGGAAAAAAAAGAGATTTCTTTAGTTAACCAGATCTTGAAAATACTAAATAATTCACCTGCCACATGACTTTTCAGATTCCCTAATTCCTTTTCAAATTCTCAATTTCCTTTACAATTCTCTATCCTTTTTTCATTTTTCAAACTTGCTATTCAAAGTTCACTTTTATGCTGCAGTACTTGATTTAAAAACCTCCTACCTTTATGTTTCTGTCAGTTGCCAGCTTTACAATGTTATAAAAGTTTTAATTCTCAGTTTCCCACTGTAAAGTGAGGTTTCAAAAGGATTTTACATGTTATAAGGAATAAAACAGTATCATTGATGTGCCTAGTACTCAGTATTGGAAGATATTATTTCCTCTCATATTAGTGTTTCTTTAGGAATAACAAATAATGAGCTATGAAACATTAACTGAGGCTGAGTTTCCCAATAACACTTCAGTTTCTGATTAGACAATGCCAGGCCATAAAACACATGATACAATACCTCTCTCTTCTCTTTGGCTATGCCTTTACCATTAAGGACTTCTTCAGAGCCATAATAGTTTACCCTAGCCCTCACACACTCCTCTCTTTCAAACACCAGGGTATCAGGAGCAATCCTATTGCACAATTGGGACCATGATGGGGCCAAATTTTCCTGTCTCCAGAACACCTATAACATATGCAGTCCAAAGGACTTGACTCTTATCTTCACCTCCTGTAACAACAAAGGCCCCAGCAGTCCCATGTGATGTAATTCTCCAGAGCAGAACCACTTTAGGACCTTCATCTATAGAACTCCTCATTGTTCAATGACTATTACCAGTATTTCCCCTGCCTTCCAAGATCTTCATAATTCCTCAAGAGTTATTGATGCCATCTGCCCTGTCTTCTATTTTGTTACTGAAAATGTACAAATAAAAATGTGGCAAGTTTTAGTTGTCTTTGCTACCTAAAGTAACATGGCTCAGGGCCCAAGTTCAGCTTCTTCACTAAGTGTCATTTCCATCTATTTATTTATTAATTTGCCTTGTGCTGTTGGGCTCCCAGGAGACTAGAACTTAACTGCAGATGTTCTAGTAACTCCCTCTTCCCCTGTTCCCTAACTGGGGTTAGGTCCACAGGGGGTCTATCAATCAGAAACCTGGTACATTTATTTGAAAGCTTTATTTCATCAAATACTTCCTTAGTATTCTGAAAGTAACCCTGAAAATAACTCTGAAAGTAATTTTGAATTTTATTCTAGGGGCAACATTATTTCAGTGAACCATGAGTCGACACCTTTGGATATGCAAGTGTTAACCACTCTTAAAATTAGACAATATGTGTAATCCCAGCACTCGGGAGGCAGAGACAGGAGGATTGCTGAGTTCGAGGCTTGCCTGGGCTCCATAGTGAACTCAGGGCCAGCCTGAACTACAAAGCGAGACCCTGTCTCAAAAAAAAAAAAATTAGACAATATGTCTTTAAATTTAAATGAGTCAGATGATGGTCGTTCTCTTAGACCAAGAATAAATGCCATGTAAATTAAGGAAAATAGTTCTAATGTCATGAAACAGCAAAGGTCAGATAGGGCAAGATGATTACTGCCATCATTATTAACACTGCTTTGCATTTAGATAGGCCTTGTCCTTTGCCAGACTCATTCTCATTCTGTGTCATGGTTTAGGTCTCCCAGCCCTGTGGAGCTTCTGGTGCCATCAGGATGACCACAAGGTGCAAAGAAGCCAAATATCTAGAGAGGAATGAACAATTAACCTCTAGGCGTTCTGTTCTTATTCTTTTCTTTCTGCAAAAGCCTTCGGAGGAAGAGATGCAGCCATTAAAAAAGCTTTAAGACTCTCCTGAGACTTCTGCTTTATTTAGATTTTAGGGGTTTTTTAAAAAATAAATTTTGAATTACAACATATATATTAAAAAACATATACATATACATATATTACATATATATACACATATATTACAATATGTATATATGAAGTATGGAGGCTACCTTCTCCCAGTTCAAAACTTCTCCATTTTCTTGGAGTGTTTACTTTAGAGAACTTGAAATTGTAAGTACTTTCTCTCCTCTTTGAAATGTATATAAAGCCATTTGAAAACTAGATAAAACTTCTGAGAACTTTAGGATCCACAATATCTTTCTCATGGACTTGGGAGCTCTATGAATTGTAAACATCAAAAGGAGATTGTGCCTGGCTTGGTGGCTCACTCCTGTGATCCCAGCACTCGGGAGGCAGAGACAGGCGGACTGCTGAGTTCGAGGCTTGCCTGGGCTACATAGTGAGCTCAGGGCCAGCCTGAACTACAACGCGAGACCCTGTCTCAAAAAAAAAAAAAAGGAGATTGTATCTCCATCTCCCAGGTTCGGTGAGGAGGTGGGAGCCTAATTTGCTGTGAGCCTCACTGCACATGGCAAAACTCCCTCGTGTTCATTGGTCATGAGAAGTTAATGTTTCTACTGGATGACTTTCTAGGTGAAGTCAGGATGCATGACAAGTGGTGCTGTCGAGTCGTCTTAGTTCAGGGCTAGTTATGTTTATCTTGAAAATACATGTGGAGTGGGATGGTATTGCTTTGGCTACATAAAAGGGTGAGACTTTTTCCCCCTCTATCTGTACAGTCTCAGTGATTGCACAGAATCCACGTCATATTCTGAGCATCATGTTTTTTTGATGATAAAGTGTCTCCTCTACTACCTTGGTGGAGGGAATTTTGCAGCTTGGAAAAGATTTTTTTTTTATTGCATTTCCCCAGTACTTGAGTGTGCCCTTAATTGGAATAAAAGATCCCCAAAATAATACTTTTTAACATAAATGTGCACTGGACTTCTCTAGAGTTCTCAATAGACTCCTATCACCGCTTTCAGAGATTCTGACACCACATAGTTGGGGTGAAGTGGTGGAGTCCATACTTTTAACAGCCTCCCAGGATGATTTTGTTGTAAGGATTCAGTAGATACCATTGTAAACAAGTATTTTAACATAATTAAACTTTTTTGCATTAGGCAATGTATATTTTTTGCTATATTGGTCCCTTCTGGGCTGATCAACATGCTTTATTCACATTTCTAAGTATGTGTATTTAACTACATCAGTCAGATTCTCCCTGCTGAGCACTCTGCTCACATCATAGACTTCTTGCCCACCTGTCACAGGGCCTTGTCTTGTTCACCCTTTCAAGACCCTGCCAGACCTCTGGCCCCTACTCTGAATAAACACTGATGTCTCCTGCTGGATGAGAAGGAAAACACAAAGCATCTCTCACATTCTCTGCCTCTTTCTTTACCTCTTCTCTCTTAAATCAAAGAGCTAGCCTTTTGCCAATGTTGATTCCTCTAACTGTATAGCTCATCTATTTCGTATTTTATTTTTTCACCACATCATTTATTTCCTTATTATAGTTTCTATCTCTGATACATACACACACATTAGAAAACAGGAAAGGTAATAAAATCTCTTATTTCAATTTCTGGTTCAAATTGCTCTTTTTATTTTTTTTCCTTTACCACAAAAGTTACCTGAACAGGGACCAGAGATTTAGCTCAGTGATTCTGGTGCCTGCCTAGCAAGCACAAGGTCCCTGGTTCAATCCCTGGCAACCACATACAACAATACCAGGTGTGGTGACTCTCACCCACCAACAGTCAGTACCATACACCATAGTGCTGGGCGTGGTGGCTCATGCCTATAATCCCAGAACTTGGGAGGGAGAGGCAGGAGGACTGCTGTGAGTTTGAAGCTTGCCTGGGGTGTATAGTGAAAACAGGGCCAGCTGAACTACAAAGTAAAGACCTGTCTCAAAAAAAAAAATTTACCCAAATAGTAGTTTGTTTTTTTGGTGTGTGTGTGTGTGTGTGTGTGTGTGTGTGAAACCTTACATTTCCCAATCTTCATTCACACACTGCTAGACAGGGCTTCAACTCTCATGCAGCTGTTTTCACTTTTGACTTCCTTTCTTGGATTCATGTCTGTTTCCCACCACTCCATAGAAGCTGCCACTGTACATTCTTTCCTCAAAAAATTCCTCTAACCTGGCCCAGGGATTTTAACTCAGCAGTTCTGGCATCTGCCTGGCAAGCACAAGTTACTGAATTCTATACCAGGTACCACACACCACAATGCTAGGGTGTGGTGTCTCACACCTGTAATTCCAGCATTCAGGAGGAAGAGGCAGAAGGATTGCTGTGAGTCTGAGGCTTGCCTGGGCTACATGATGAGTTCAGGGCCAACCTAAACTACAAAGCAAGACTTGTCTAAAAAAAAAAAAAAAAAAAAACTAAAAACTTTCTTCCCAAGCATGAAAGTATCCTGTATTTTCTGTCACCACTATCAATTTTTTGTCACTTATCAATATCAATGTCTAGCTGCCTATGCTCAAAACACACTCTAATATTCCTATTATTTCATGGCCCAGTTGAATCAGTTCTAAAATTCAGACTAGTCCACCACAAAAAAATATGTTAATAAAGTTGTCCCCTTCTATTGCTCCCATTCCAGGGCCTTCCATATTTCCCTCTGCCTCTTGTTTTTTCTAAATTGATTCATTCACTTCTCTCAATGTATTTTAATTAATTCTTTATTGGTATATTTTATATACACATCATGATCAAGCTCAAGCAGTTACTTCCTCGCACCAGCTTCTCCTTTATCCAACGTATGTTTTTAAAAAATAAATATAATCATTAAGACTTTGACAAGATATGTTTAAAAACACTCCAGGATTCTTCATTTTCTACTAAATAGAGAGAGAACTCTTTAATTACACAATAGAACAGACAAAACATTTTTGCTAAAACATTTGAATCTGTATTTATTTAAATCTCTAGATTATAGGATATACAGGCAAACATGAGCTTGTTAAACAATACTTCTGAACTGCAATAGGCCATATCTACAAATAAATGACCAACTAAAGGCAACTCGGTTGAAAATTAGAGGACATTAAGAAATTATTAAATTTAGGGCCAAGGATTTAGCTCAGTGGTGCTGGCATCTGCCTTGCAAGCCAAGGTTCTAAATTTGATCACCAGTACCACATACCACAATGCTGGGCATGGTGACTATTCACACCCATAATCCCAGCACTCGGGAGGCTGAGGCAGGAGGATTGCTGTGAATTTGAAGCTAGCCTGGGCTACATAGTAAGGTCAGGGTCAGCCTGAACTATTTTTGTCTTAAAAAAAGAAATTATTAAATTTATTACATGTATATATGATATAATTTTTAAAGTTCTTTTCCACTAAATACACATACTGAGGCATGAATAATGAAGTTTCTTTAAAACATTTCAGAGGTGGCAATTGTGAGAGAGAGAATAATAACATTTATATAAATTTGATAATTTATAAATGTAAATCAATACACATTATCCTTTTACCCAACTCTTCTTTTTATGTTTAAAAATCTCTGTAATGAAAAATAATTTAAAATTTTACATATGATATTCAAAATCATTAATGACCTTGCCTTAGAATTCTTTATAGACTATCTTTAGGCTTCTCTGCCACAGCCTCTATATTTTGTTTAATGTGCGGAGTTCAGAGACAGTAGGCCTGAATTCAAGTAATCATTCAGATATACATTAGCCTTTATTCTGATATAGAAATCTCACTTCCACTGTGAACTGATCTGTGAAGATGTACTGTGACCCTACTATGCTCCAAACGCAAGAGCTTGGTGAGTTCACAGAGTGCAAAACACAACCTAAAGTATAGAGTTTGTATGGTAGATATAAGAAGAGTAATCTCTCATTCTCTAATTTTAAATTTGCAGATATTGAACCATAATTTGATAATCCTAACCAATGTAAAATGACAAATACTTTAATGAAATATGGAGTATCTTCTCATTAGTGCAAATTTTAACCTGTGAGGTATATCAATACATATGATCAAAACATCTTATCTGTCATAATATAAATAAATATTTGTGAAATTAATTCTGAAGCTGACCTGTGTACTTTGATAGTACCTAACAGTTCAGGAAACAGTGTTTTTTGAGTAACACATATTTTTCATTCATTTGCTTAAGAATTATTACTAAATAAATTTAAACACATATAGGGGCAGTTTTAAAAGCCTGAATTAATTTATGAAAATAATTCATCAAATAGACAAAGTTTTGAATGAAATTAGCCTATTCCAATTTTACTACCCTCAAGCCAACAATTTTCAGATTTGTGAGCAGCCATTATAATAATATTATCTTTGATGAACACTTGGTATGTTAATATGGATATAAATTACAACTCTGGAAAAATGTCTCTTGTCATTTGCCATTTATTAATATCCACTTAATGTAAAAAGATAGGCCCTATCATCCATATGTATTTTAATGATTTACTATTCAAACATAATCACTCCTTCCAGAAGCCATTAGAGAACACATTAGATTCAGACTTACCAGGAAATCTACTGTGGAGGTTGGCATCACAGTTGTAACCATTGAACTGAGCAGACCCTGGCAGCACTCTAATTGTTAGTAGCAACAGCAACCATATTCCATCCATTGCCAAACCTAGAAAAGAATTATGATGTGGGCATCACCAAGTTCACTCATACTTGCTGGAAAGGCTGACCTCTACTCACTTGTAAATGTCTCCATGCCATCAAAGCTCACTAAAGGTCTGAGGATCATCAGAAATCATTATCAAAAATGAAGGCACAATTAAATTGTGTCATATACTGGTACAAATTCCCAATTTTGAGTGCGATCATGGTGTGTATAGACAATGTACCAATAAAGATAAAAATAAACTAAAAAAATAAAAGGTGGTAGTTACAAAAAATGAAGGCAGAGATTCAGTTTATGATATTTCAGTATTATTTTTATCATTCAACTTCACTTTGCTAAAGGTGAGAAAGGTAGTCTCCTTTACTAGAGTATGTAAGGTATAAATTATAAAGTTTCCCAAAAAACCCTTTTTTTAATAGAAAAATCTCAAGCCAAGTGTCTAGCAGATTTGAAAACACAGCTAGACAAACTGTCTAAAAATTTTAGAGACAGATATACATTTATAATACAAATATACATAAAGTCAGAGGGATTCAAACACTCACTATCCAATCAACGGAATTTCAATATTCTTAGTGACCAAAGGTCAGAAAAAATCTCTCTTGACAAAGGAATCCTACTACTGCAACCTCTCAGAGTCAATGCGTAACTTTCTCACAAAACACACGGATGCTACAAGAGGAAGGACAGGGAAGCAGCACGTGTGTCAACAGCACAGCTGCAACAGAGCACAGCTCCTTCATGGATGGTGGGGATGAGCACAAACGTGTGAAAATGCTGACTTGCACTATAAAGCAGTAATAGGTCAATGTGGTTCTCTCAAATAAATGGAAACTGACTTTTAGCGTCCAATATCAGTCTGATACTTAATAATATTTTTCCCGAATACCCTTTTCTTGCCAAGTAAAGCTGAAACATCTTCCAGAAGTGTCCAAATTCTCTTAGCTTAGTTTGTGTACTGAAATAGGATTTTTCAGGTTGGTGGCTTTGGCTTATGCATAAAAAGCAAAAAGAAAATAAAAACATGAAGGTTTACCCAAATAGTTTAGTGCATTTTAAAAGCTTGGGGTTTGGGGTGAAAGTACTCTCTTAGAAGAGTAATCAAGTCTTTAGCAAAAGGAAGGAAATATATCTTGACTTTTGAATCATCACTTTAAAATAACTTATGGTGAGCAAAGGAGTCTCTTTGGTGAGGATGTGGGAAAGAAAGGGATACGGTAACTCTCGAAAGTAGACTGAAAACTCAATCGGAACTTCCTTCCTTGGCATTATAATGCATTGCTCAGTCACACAGTGATTTTGGAGTGAACAGCTATGTGTCTGGTTAATTCTAAACTTCTGGGACAGACCAAAATATCTCATACAGATGATCATATCTATACCATCACTGTCTATCTCTACTAGACATCTACATATGCTCTTTTGGTGTCCCTGGAAGATTTCTAGGGAAGAGAGCAGCTTGGTTCTGAACAATACCCTACCCATCACACACACACACACACACACACACACACACACACAGTCCATATCCAGTCACTGTCTTCTCATACTGCTGACTTCTGGTGACTAGATAGATGCACACTATCTCCAACAAGGAAGTATGTTCCAAGGATTAGAGTGAGGGATTTAAATCAGTGAGTTATTTTTATTACACTGAAATACTTCCTAGCTTCTATTTACTTGTGAGAGAAAAGGATTTAGTGAGTATACACTTTGCACAAAGACATGCCACAACCTTTACTATATCTCATACTTATATTATCTATAATATCTGTAAGATGTTGACATTACTACTCCATGCACAGCGGGGAAAGGTAATTCTTGGGAAGGTTTAGTGACATCGAAAAAAACTAAAAAGTAGAATCCAATCCCAGATAATTCCAATGATAAGTTTGGCTCACAACATCACCTGTTATTAAATATATAGAGTGATTCTTTTGGCTGCCATTTATCAGCAGCAGCTTCTTTCTTCTGTTTTCTAAATTGTTCTTTAATAGATCTTTCCATGTGACGATGAATCCAAGTTCACTGGTACAATTTTAAAAAGAGCAATAAGTCATAATATGGGCAATACTAAGGACAAATATTTTTATCCAAAGGTGGAAAGTCCTCACTTCTCTTTGATAGTGATACAAATTATTACTAAAGATGAAATTAGACATGTCTGTGCTGCCAAACTTGTGCTTTATGAATCAACTTACTGAGAGCAGTGGTGGAGATTTAACCTTCTAACTTTAGATCAGATCTGAAGTTGTCTAAAAGAAGCAAGTACCTTTCACACGTTGAACAAAAGCTACATTACTTTCATGGACATTAAATTCTGTAAATACATTTTTGAATAAATGAAAGAGAGGTAGAAATAGGAGACAGCAAACCTCAGCAAAAAATGCATTGCTTGTGATATCAGCAAATACAAATTTAAATTCTTCTTCAGCCATTCTTTGGAATTGTCATTTGAAAGTTAGGACAATCATGGTAAGACTTCACAAACTGTCCATAAAGAACAAAACACACTGCAAATACACTGAAGGTATTGAATCTTATCTACCTTTTCACAGCTCTGATCATTTTTTGTAAAATATAATTAACTGCCTGGAGCTTGGAGATTATGTTAAGACTTTATACTCATCCTAGCTTAATGTCCTTGCCACCCAGGCTCCCTAGCTTTAGGACAGGGGCAGTTCCAGACACATGAGTTCCAGGACTGGCATGGCTTAAGATGTTTAAGGAGAGACCATTTTCTGGGCTGCACTCTAAGTTGATATGGGTTACCTCATATTCCACTGTGGGTGCAGACATTCTCATTAAAGAATCTCAAAGAAGCATTTTCTATTATGTCATATCTAACTGCAACATCAATACCCCAACCCATCTAGGTGTTAACAGTGCCTAACATAGTAAATATCCCTAGATAGGAACTACTTGAATATATATGTACCATCATAAATTTTGAGGAGGACAGAGAAGAAGGAGAGGGTTGTATATAAAATTATTGAATTCAAAGAAATTCAGAAAAGCTGATTTTATCCACATCTCTTATACTGGTATCAACCAGCTCTGCATTGTCACACAAAAGAAGTCATATAATAAGAGATTTACTGTCAAGTAGGTCGGTATTACTCATGTTAAAATTTCTTTTAAAAATGATAACTCCTCCAACATATGAATTCATAATTCATTTGCTTGGGATTGAACTTGAAGTCAGTAAAATATATTTTCATCTAAATTTTCATTCAATTTTATACAAATTTATATAATTTGTTCATAAATACTCTTCTCCAGATGCTGTTATGACATAATTTCACCTGAATTTTATTGTGATTTGTTATGTAACAGAATCAGTGTTAATTCTGTTTAATTCTCTGTTTAATTCTCAACTACTAACACATTCAATTTTTACCCAAATTTTAAATGTGAAAGCTGCACTTAAAGTTTTTGGTTGTCTTGCCAGTGTTACAGACTTAAAAAATGAAAGAGTAAAATTCAAAGTTGAGCTTGACTTTAGAATTATTTCATTTCTATTTTGATTGCATTGGAATTTGTTAAATAAGCTGGATGTCCTGCTAATTTTCAGGAAATACATTATATTAATGCAGTAAACTTTAAATAAATTTACTTCTAACTAAAATGATTCAGATGATTGAAGGAAAATATTTTTAAATATCTACATAACTGTCATAATTCTATTTCTGGTAAGCAATGGGTCCATGAGTTATATTTTTGTTTTATAAGTTGACTAAATAGCACAAGTAAGGCCTGGTTGTGTACCAGGATGTTTTAAGCACGTCATTTGTACTTTAGAACAACACAATAGCTAATGGATTCTTCTGTTCTGAGGAAAAGAAAATCATCCCCCTGAAAACATTGAGTAACTTGCCCAAGAGTGAATAGTCAGATTATGTGGGAAGCAGGATTCATGCCAATGCCCAACAACTCCAGAAACCACTATCAACCATTATGTGATGCTGCCTTCTAAAAAATGATGAATGTGCAACTAAACCAAGGGGAAATTCAGTATTCACTTGGCAGCTTTTATCACTGTAAATTTATTCCTGCATTCCTTTATCAAATAATTATTACTTTTTCACATGGACCTGATACTATTCAAGGAGACTGAGGTGGAGTAATTTAAATTATCAGATAGAACTTACATACTAATAAAAAGTCAAAAAGAATCAAAACATATAATACAATATGGAGTGTTCATGATAAATGCTAAGGATAAAAGTAAAGGAAGAAGAAGTTTATTGGAATTTTACAAAAATGTAGTTCATCCATACAAGTGGACCTTGGGAGGAAAATCTTCGGGTACAAATAACTATATCTACCTGCTGTCAAGTTATACTTTTTTTCTACTTAGACATTTTCTAAATGAGAAAATATAACAGTGTATAAATTACTCTCTGAGCATTTTCTAAATGAGAAAAGACTACTTAGTGTATAAATTATTCTCTCAAAATGACTTAGATATTTTGAAAAGTTGCATTAACCTTTTCAAATGAATAAAGGTAGCTCTGAGTGCCTGAGAAAACTAATTTATTAAACATGCCCCTGTGACCTGAAAAAAAGAGTGAACATGTTCAAAAGTGGCTTTATCTACTCTGGAAATAACTTTCACAGAGACAAATAGGTACAATCTATCAAAGTTTCCTACTGTATGACCCTCAGATAGGCCAACTGGAAATAAAAATAGGTAATTCAAACCAAACATAATTTCTTCAAATATTTAATCATTGGTCTTATGTCTATGTATTTTTCACTATTCTATGGTTGATTTTTTGAAAATCAGAAATACAAATATGAAATGGGTTTTTTACACTGGTGATGCCCCAATATGTTTCTTCCCCACCTTCCTGTACACCCACTGCCCAGCCACACTGTGCAGAAGGGTGTTCCCTGCAGTGCCACAGCCTTGTTCTTGGGCTACAGTATCTCATCCAGGCCTGTTGCTCAGGGAAGGTCCAAAATAGTACATCAATCTTTAAGTGACTGGAAACTATTTTGAAAAGATCTACTTGACTCAGCTGTCCCTCCCCTCTGATAATCCCAAAGAACCAAAGATGTCATGCCATAGTGATACATGCATACTATGATTACTGTAGTGAAATTCACAATACCTAGGTTATAGAAACAGCCTAGATGACCAACAACAGATGAATGGATAAAGAAAGCATGTTTTATATACAGAATGAGTATTATTTAGCCATAAAGAAGAGTTGGATCATGTCATTTAAGGAAAATAATTGTGACTTGGGACCATTATTCTAAGCAAAATAAGTCAGACATGTAAAGTTAAATATCACATTGTTTCTTTTATATGAGAAATCTTATAGGAGAAGAAAGAGAATGGAGGAAAGGAAGAAGGAAAGAAAGAAAAGAGAAAGAAAGAAAGAAAGAAAGAAAGAAAGAAAGAAAGAAAGAAAGAAAGAAAGAAAGAAAGAAAGAAAGAAAGAAAGAAAGAAAGAAAGGGGGAGGGAGGGGAGGGAGGAAGGGAGGGAGGGAGGGAGGGAGGGAGGGAGGAAGCTGGAATACAAAATTAAAAAGTAGATTCTGAGAGATGGGGAAGACCTTCAGGGTAAGGCAAGTAAGGGAGAGGGGAATAAGAGAAAAACCTCAGAAAAAATAATAAAATATATGTATCTTAACAATTCAGACTTTAAGAAATAAAAGCCTATTCTAACCTGAGAAACAACAATCATCCCAGGTAAATAGACACTGATGCTGCACATTGTGGTGTTGCATAGTCCTTAGTTGAGAGAAAATAATTTACTGGCTCCCTACAGAATCACTAGTTTTACAGTATAGGATATCAAAATTCTTTCATAAGGAGCCATGGTTTTTAATACAGTGTCCAGACCTAACCTGTCTATTCTTTATTTTGATGTTGTACTAGAATATTACAGGTAGTATATAATAAGGAAAATATAAAACCTTCCTTTGAGATATCCATTATTGTATACATATATTCATTATGGTAGAATGTCCTTTTCTTGCTAAACAAAGAATAAAACATACCATGTCTTTTCAGAATAATACTCCAAACAAAGAAGGAAACGTACTTAGCCATCAAGAACACATTCAGAAATTTTATGGCTGTAAAGATGTTGATATATACCATAAAGGAAATATGAATGCTAAAGGCTACTCCTAAAAGCCTACTACAATTTGACACAAAGGAAGTATTCATTTATTTCCCTTTATCTACCTTCCTCATTTGTCTTTCTTTTAAGGGTTTCCTCAAGTAACCAAAAGATTAAATGATCTGCAATGTTTAGTTCAGAACATTTATTCTACTACTTTCTGGAAGGAGGAATAGGAAAACTGACAAAATTGAATTGTCATTTTAAAAGCTTTTTCATAATTTATAAGGTTCCTTTCAAGGTACTTACTTGTACATTTCATTATTCTAAAGCAGCTTTGAAATATTGATTTTCTTTATTTTTATGAAGTATAATCATAACAAATTAATAAAATGATAATATAACTACCTTAAATATTCATTTCCCTCTAATTGGATAATTGGCATTATGATTATTTTAGAATGAAAATATTTGTTTCACATAGAGATGGTTTATTTATGAGGAGGCACAACCCACAAGTCAGCCAGTCACAAAGATTCCATACTGATATATTCTGGCTGAATAAAAATTCACTTTCTAGTAATCAATGGTATATTCATGGATAATAATGAATAATGGAAATATAACTTCATAACTTGATTAACGTTTACCCAAGAGTAATACTACTTTCCTATTTGAAGTTTCTGCACTGATTTTAATTAATTTATTTATTCCACATATTTTTGTTGAGCACTTTAAGTGTTGAGCAGACTCAGGATTCTGGGGGCCCATAGATGGTTCTTACCTTCACAGAGTTTACACACTAAAGCAGGGAGATAGTCATCAGACCAGTAGTCATACATATAAAAATATACTAGTAATGTATTTGATAATGTGATGAAATAAAGAAGACTTCAAAAAAGGTAACATTATAACCTAATTTAGATGAGAAATGTCAGAATGAGATGTTCTGAATTGACACAGCTGATAAAAATTGAAGAGTTGGTTGGAGCTAGACAGATGGAGATTGGACAAGGCCTCTGTAGGCAGAGATTACTGCATGACTGTAAATCCTCAAATGTCAATATACTGTAAAATTTAAAAGAAGGTCTGTGGTACTAAGCAAGGATGACAGCAACAGAAGATGTCTGGAAGTACAGGGGTACTCTTTTCCTAAATGGAATTAGAAACCATGGAAGCCTTTTGAATAAGAACTAGCATTGTAATACTACAGACAAAATGAAATAGACATATACATATATATAAAATGCTATTTTGAGTAGGAAATAACTGAAAATGGTATTGAATTTTTGCAGAGCAAGTGCATAAAACAAGTTGAAAATGGTTCTCAAGTTAGTTGGGATCAACCATATAAATAACAGAAAGTTGACCAACTCCTTAATGGAATGACACTAGGGATGGAAAAGGGGACAAGATATCAGTGCATTAGGCTAACATATATGAAAAACCACATTTTTCTGAAAATAAATTGAAGTATCATAAAAGATGAAACATATATTGTGTTAGCGTAGCCATGATATTTTAAGTTGCAAAAGTAAGTCTCTGATGATCATACATAGACTGTGTTTTTGTTTTCATTTTTTCCAGTTCCAGAGATTGAACCTAGGCTTAAATAAGATCAGGTATAAATATAATACATACTTACAGCAGAACGTTACTGACACACAGAGATAACCTCTTAAAGAGTGGTTAGATTCTATGACTAACTCTCACAGTCAAAATTAACCTTGGAATTTCTTAGGCTATCCACCACTGTGTGTGATTAATGAATAATGAAATCATATTTTGAACAGGTTTTCTCCTGCTCATTTCTGATGTTCCACAGTTCTCTACCTTCTGAGGAAGATGAGATCAGAAACTATATGAAAAGGATCATTATCTAATTCTGCTTTTCAAACAGTCTTGTTTTAAACTTAAAGCAGAGAAAAAATAGTAAAAAACAGAAACACAGCCTTTGACCGGAAGAGAAGAGATTTGGCTCTTTGACATTCAGATTCTAGTTTTAAAAGCTTAGCTTTGACAACTGAACAAATAATTAGAACACCCACAGAAAAGATTCAACATAGGATATTTAATAAATGCAATATTCTACCCCCATGTCTAGAATGTAGGATAGATTTTGTGAAATAGGAAATATTCAGAGGGAATGTGGTAAAGGAAGGTAATGAGGGGAAAGAATAAATACGATTTGGAAAAAAAAAGAAAGAACATGTATATAGGGAGTGGGGCTGTGGGGTGGATAGGGGATATGGGTAAAAATGAAAATGAATGTGCGTCATATACTGGTATAAATTCCCTGTTTTGACTGATTGAGCTGTATATAAAATATACCAATAAACAGTTCAATTAAAAAATATTTACCCCCATGGAGGAAGCTAGGGAAAAATCCAAATGCAAGAATATTTAAACCCTGATAGTTTTTCTTTCTAGTCCTCACTTCAGATAAAAAGTACTCAGTTAAGTATGTGAAATATAGAAGCAAAATGGACATACACTTATTTTGTTTCTTCTGAAAAATAATAAAATATATCTGCCAAAGTGCCTGTACCAATATAGGTAACTCAGACTTAATGGCAATGTTGGCTAGGATAGATCTAGACAGTCTCTCTACTGATATAGAAAGTATCTTTAAAAGCACACACTCACATACATGAGGAATGGCAAAGACAACTGAAATTGAAATGTGTTATACCTTTCTGAGAAGCCACAAGGTGAGAGTTACAAGACAGATGTCCCAAACCCAGGGAACATCTGCGGAATGTGCTAGAACCTACAAGAACCAGAAGCGGGGATGAGAGACCATATGTACAATCAATGATTAGAAGTATAGATTTTGGTAGGAAAGGAAGAAATCATCATATCTACATCATTTGTTTGAATAAGTTTTATGTTACATCACTACTTAGAAAGTGGTAGAGATGGCATTGGAGCCCAGGTTACCTAATATAGAGTCTGTGCTCAGATATCTGAACTCTGTGACCTTCCTGGCCTTCCTTTTCTTATGTGAAATATGAGATTCATATAAGGGTGATAAGGAAAAGGTTAACTTTCACTAAGTAGTTATTCCTCAAAAATAAAATTTAGGGCCGGAGGGTTAGCTCAGTGGTTCTGGTGCCTGCCTCGCAAGCGCAAGGTCCTGAGTTTGATCCCCGGTAACCACATACAATGCTGGGCGTGGAGACTCATGCCCACCAACAATCAATACCGCATACCACAATGCCGGGCATGGTGGCTCTCTCCTGTAATCCCAGCACCTGGGAGGTAGAGACAGGAGGATTGCTGAGTCCGAGGCTTGCCTGGGCTACACAGTGAGCTCAGAGCCAGCCTGAACTATAAAGCGAGACCCTGTCTCAAAAAAATAAATAAATAAATAAATAAATAAATAAATAAATAAATAAATAAATAAATAAATAAATAAATAAAATTTAAACCACAGTCATTTCAGCAATATTAGATGTTACTTTCCATGTACAGAAAAGTCAATTCCTATAACTTGAGTTCCTTTGGAAACAACAAAAACATTAAGGTGTATGTGGCAGTTAACTTTTATTCTCATTGTGACTGCACCAGGAGACTGCTGAAGGGGTGATTACATGGTAAAGGCATTAACCTCATCAGTGACTTAACTCAGTGATGAGATCATAGCCAATGACTGCTAAGGGGTGGGGCCTCTTGGATACAGTGAGTCACTGGAGTGTGACTTTGGTGACCATGACTAATTCCTGCCCCCTTTCCCTTGGCTCTTGCCCTGCTTTCTGGTTCTCAGATGCCATAAATTGAGTACACTTCCTCCATCATTCCCTCTGTCCAAGATGTCTCTGCCTTGGGGTCATCTAAACATGGATGGGAACCTCTTAAATGTCAAGCCAAAGTAAACCTCTCTGCTCTCAAGTGTGAGTATTAGTTATTTTGTCCTAGTAACTGGTCAAAACATTATTTTGATTCAAAACATAAACTAACGAGATATGGAGAGTCCAATCAGGCATTATTTTTCTCATCTTTTTGTTTTACTCCATTATCCAAGAAAAGTAAACATTCTGCTTATATTAATCCCACTTTCATCCTTTTTTATCAAGAAATTATAGCTCAATAAGTCAATACTAAATGCTAGTTTTGTATAATTTCACTAAATGCACAGGATATGTGTTTCTGCCTTCAAAGTGTTTTCAACCAAAGGGAAAAATACCAGCTTAATCACAATTGTATTAACATCATTAAAAGCCCTGGAAGTTTTATAAATTTAGTGATAAGCTTGAGATATGGTTTTCATTATATCTGTACTTTACTGTGTGGTCTTACAGAAATCTTATGATGAGCCTGACAGTCAATTAACTCATGTGTGTAATGACTGAGATGATGTCCAGCTATAACAAGTCTATGAAACTATGATGCTTTAACTGCAAGAGAAAATAAAGATAAATTTTCTGGGATCTTCTTTTAAAAACAATGTCCATTTGTGGTTTAATCTAAACTATCCCTCAGAAGTCTCATGTGTTTAAAACAGTTTGAAATGTGGGGGAGCTGTACTCATTGCTGAAACTTGGTCAGAGGAAACAGCTCACTGGAGGCATGAGCTAGAAGGGTCAAATCTTCTACCAAGCTCCTCCCTGCATTTTCTCTACTTCCCAGTTGCCATGAAGTGAGCCGCTTTCCCCTTCCATGTCCTTCCACCAAGATGTTCCTTCCTTGGAGCCTGTTGTCCATGGACTCAATTCCCTGAGCTATGAGTTTAACTTTAACCCTTTAAATAGCAAGTGTTAGGTGTTGTTTTCCAGCAACAGCATGCCTCTCAAATTAGAAGTTAGGCTTTTCTGTTTTGAAAGGTTAAAAAATCTACTGCTACTCCCTTTTTGCTCTACTAAGACAATTAATATGGTAGTAAATGGTATACTTAGAATAACCTGATATCCTATTCTCATTATAAAGTATAATTTCAGCAAGAGGTCAAACAGCCTAAACTTACTGGTGACAAGGAAAAGTATTAGCCCTTCTGTTTTTTAATGCTTTGGTCCTGCCTTCCACAAAGTTGATAAAATTTAAATTACTTAAAGATACTATTGGCTCCACACTTTTATTTATTTCTCTTTGCAGTTACATTTTGGTTTTTCTCAAAGGCCTTAGGAAATAACAATCACAAAACAAAATAAACTACTGATAATTCATAATAATATTTTATTTTCCCCAAATACTTTCAGCACTGCTCTCATTAACATAGATAATTTTTAAACTATTTATTGTGCTTTCTGTGGAGATGCAGTGTTAACATTCATGACATCACCCTGAGAAGATATTGAAATACACAGAGCTGCCATTGTTTTTAGGTGTTGAAATTGATTTCAAGTCACTAAATGTTTTTCCTGAGTACTTATATGTCTGCGATAAATAATATAAAAGAAAGCAACTAAAAACTGCTTCGAAAATAATTATTCCTAATATCTTAAAATTGGCAACAAAATTATATCCACAAAATACTTTTGAGTATGATGAAATCAAATTCACAGAAGTTTTAGCTTCTTCAGATCAAATAACCTTTATACACACAAATCATTGTTGAAGTCAGAGACAACCTAAGTCTCAGATCCTTACATTTAAACCCTTCAATTAGTACCATATGGTTTTTTCTATGAATTTTTAAAAAGCATTTATAGATTACTGGGGAAAACCATTTCATCAAACCCTTACTCCAAAAGTCAATGATTAAAGGGAAAGAATGAAGAATTACTCTTGATTATTTTAAGTAGAAATAGTATTTATCTTTTAAAATAATGCTTCAAACCATGTGTTTATAGAAAATATGGCAAAATATTACAGATTGGGCTAATAGAATTGTGTATATTTGCAATTTCTCATATTAAAAATTCAAAAACAAGTGACCTACATCTATAGTTAACATTCTATAGTAATCTTAGTTTGTGTTTCCTTTCTTAAACTCTATTTTTATTATAAAATAAGGACTTGCATCATCTAAATGACTAAATATATCTAAATTAAAGAATTTTTCAAACAAGTAAAAGAACATTTCATTCTTGAGTCAGGAAAACATGCAGAAATCAGAGTATTTCATTTACATAAAGTCCATTGTAGCAAGCTATTGGAGAATAAGAGATCTGAAGGAAAAGGAAGCTAGACTAGCACAACCATTATAGAGATCAGTGTGGAGATTCCTCAGAAAACTAGGATCAGAGGTTCCATTTGACCTTGCTATTCCCCTGCTGGGGACATACACAAAAGAATTACAAGATTCCTATCACAGCGACATATGTACACCAATGTTTACAGCACCTCAGTTTGTGATAGCTCAGTCTTGGAAACAATCCAAATGCCCACCAACTCTAGACTGGATAAAATGTGAGGGTTTTTTTATAAAATGGATTATTACTCTGCCATAAAGAATGATAAGATTGAATCATTTATACTCAAATGGACATTCCTTCAGGGCATACTCATAAGTGAAATAAATAGGTCACAGATATGCAAATATCATGCATTTTCTCTGATATGAGAAACTGAAGCTATAAATGTGTTCTAGAATGCATGATTGATATTGTGAAATAGTAAATATTCAAAGGGTAATGGGGCTTAGGGGTAAATAATGAAGAAAGAAAAAATGATGGTTAAAAAAAGGAAACAATGCTTGTGTATGTAGGGGTGGGGGAGGTAGGGTAGGTAGGGGAGGGAGAAAAATAAAAATTAAGTTGTGTCATATACTGGTACAAATTCTCAATGTGGAGTATAATTATGATGTGTATGTACAATGTACCAATAAAATGTAAAAGAAAAAAATGACAGGAAATTAGAAACTCCAAGCCAGGATGAAATGTACATAATTCTAATAAAACTGAAGCTCTTCAATAGGCAGAATTGGAAATACAAGACATAGTCTAAACACAACTTTCACTTCTCATGTCATTAACCGAAATAGTCTGGACTCTGAAACACTCAAATCTGCTGCTACACTATCTAAATGCCTCGATCTCCTCTAAAGCATCTGAAACCTCTAGAAATGGCCACAGGCCACAGTGGGCAAATGAGTACTTCAACTAGTGGACTTCTGTCAAAGATAAAATGCCCTACCAGGGTGAACGGGGAGAAAAAGGGAGTGTGAGGTAGCTTTACTGTGGATAGGACTGTAGATAATGTTGCATTATAACAAGCAAATCAGGACCTTTGGCAAGTTTGAAGATAAATCTTTATAGGTAGGGAGATCCCATCTCTTCAGGAAAGTTTATTTCACTGTATTGTGATTAATATTTCATCAAGAATAGTGTGAAAACCAAAACTCTTTGAGACAAAAAAAAAAGTCATAGAAGATTTACACAAAGACATCACCCAGCCATAGGTAATCAACTGTCAAATGATTTATAATGAGTGTTTATCTTGGTCTGCTAATTTGATAGGTCTCTGAAAGAGATAAAACATAAGTAGGGTTTGAAGGGAAAAAAGGATTAGATCTTTGGAATACATAAAATATCTCATTTCTCCTAGATATCATACTTGAAAATCTAAATAAATTAACTTCTCTTTATAAACAAAGCAAACTAGAGGAATGAGCAACACTTTTTTTCAAACTATTTGCACACCATATCTCCCCTAGAAGAATGTTTCAATGTCCTGCCAGAAATCATAGATTTAGATTTGAATCGTCTTTCACCATGTATATTGTACTAGAATGACAGTCAAGAAAAGCATTTTTCATAAAATAGAAAGGAATGGACAACATAGGATCAAATAGAAGAGAATGGAAACAAAAATATTAGCTCTATGTATGTACTGGTTTTGTGAGATAATTAAATATATGTATACATGCACATATGCATGCATAAATATTAAACCAAAATGTTAAATATTTTCCAGGAGTCATAGTCATAAACCTTGAAAAACAGTGGTTTGGAACAGGTAGAATATGTAACTAGGAGCTGAGTGTTTCCTCTCACAAACATGTTTTCACAGGCTTGGAAGAATAAGGAAAAGGCAAGAAAAAAAAATAGTATTCTAAGATGGAACTTCTCACAAAAACAACATCAAGGGAAATCTTATTTCCTGAGTTCTGAGTAAAGACTCAAAGTTGCACTACATGGTCTATTTCATCATTTATTTGCTCATGTCTTGTGAGAATATTTCTTATAAATATACAGTAAAGAAGCAGACAGAACAGAAACATGATATTAGTATGTGATTTAAAGAAGAAAAATAGGAAAGTACCGAGAAGGAAAATTTTGTCTAGAAGAAATTTTTCCCAAAGGGAAAAATTCAATATCAGAGGAACATGCAAATGAAAATCTTTAAGAGACTGGAAGGAAGATGATAATTTAGGACTGTAGTGGTTTTTTCTCTTTCATTCACTAGTATAATATAGTAATTAGTTCATAAAAACTGAACCCTTCTTTTCATTTATGTTTCCTGATAAAGGAAAAAATGTTATTTCTTATATAGACACAATTAATAGTTATTTAGTGAATAACAAAGGGTTAGAGTTGAAATGCTAGTTATTATTTGAAGGGATGGACTGGCATCGATATAATCGTAATTTTTCCTGGACTACTTTGGCAAGAATCCGTATCCATCTTTTTTCTTTTTCTCTCTTCTTTTCTTCCTTCCTTCCTTCCTTTCTTCCTTTCCTTCTTTATTTCTTTCTTTCATTCTTTCTTTTTCTTTCTTTTTTCTTTCTTTCCTTCTTTCATTCTTTATTTCTTTCTTTCTTTTCTTTCCCAGTAGTGTAGACTAAACACAAGACCTGCACACAGTATGCAAATACTCCACCACAGAGTTTCATACCCAGGACTTTTTATCCTTTTACAATGAGATAAAATCTTTCTAAGTGGCCCAGGCTGAAGATCCTAAATGTGGGATCTTCCCATCTCAGCTTTCTGAGCTATTTCTGGATATAAATTTGCCATTTTGAAAACTGCTGCCTAGGATGGAGTGTACAATCTCTAGCCAAAGAACAAATAATAAACTCTAGAAGGAAACTCAAACTCTTTCCTTCGTTGCACCAAATCTACTTGCCACATTAATTAAACAGCTACAGAGCTGGCTGATGCAAAATAAGACCTTTTCAGAGTAGAGTGTACATGCCAGTGTTTAAAACTCCGTGTGGAAATCTCTGGTTATCCCTCCTACTGTGACTCAGCCACCTTATGAAATAAATTCTCACTTGTTCTGTAACAGTGCGAAAAATAAAAGCTCTACCATCAGAAAACTGATATGTGCTCAGAAAAATGCAGTTAATTTCAACTGAAGAAAAATTTTAAGCCAAATCATTACAAAGCCAAGTAAAATGGGAGATCAGTATTTTCTATCTACAAGAGAATCCCCTGAGCTATGATAATGCATAGTCTCTACCCTGTTTGCCAATTTGAATTATGTCAGGAGTTTTATATAGTACAAATACCCACATCTCTCCCACAGTGATTCTAATAAGTTTCCGGTGCTGAGAACCACTGACACAGAGTAACAAGGTTTTGCCATAAATGAGATTCCACTTCTTGTTGTCTTTTTGTTATTTTTGCCACCATGACTCCATAGCAGGAATCGGAAGACAACTTCCAGGGCGTGACAAGCTCCTTGACATTGCCCCAGGAGTCACCAGTGCAAGCATCCTGCTTTTATGGACCTATTGAAAATGGATTCACTTTTACCTCTTTGATATAGTTCTGACAAAGAAAGTAAAATTACTCCAACAGAAGCAAAACATTTATAGCAAAAGAAATGGAGGTTCTTTTTTCCTCCCGAAGACATTTCCCCCATGTCTCTTCTCTACATCACGACATAGCATGTCGCGTTTCCTTATACACTCTTCACATCAGAGTGGAAGCCCATATAAACAGACTCCCTGATCGTGTCCTGTGCCTGCGTAAAACCTGTCATCATTCTCAACACATTTCAAAAGAAAGCTCCCACTCTATGACATGGGAAAAAAAAATCTTACTCTCCCACCCAGTCTCAGGTTTGTACTTCCCCATACTTCATCCTATCCACTCACAAAACTAAGAAGTTAGTTTATGTATCCATAACTTTACTCACTTTGTGGTTCTGTCTCGAATGCCAGTCTTACCACACCCATAGCATCGCTCCATTTGAGTTTCCAAGAGTTGATAGGTCTAGTTTTAATCTTTAGCAGGTTGAAACCAGTTTTTCCAGCACCACTTATTAAAGAGGTTATCTTTCTTCCACTCAGGGTATTTGGTGCCTTTGTCAAAGATGAGGTAGCTTAGTGTATCTGGAGTTATTTCTGCATTTTATAATCTATTCCATTGGTCCTCGGGTGTTTGTCTTTGCCAGCACCTTGTTTTTATCACAGTGGCATCTAATGTGAGAAACTGAAGGTGTAAATGAGATCCAAACTGTATGATAAGTATTGCGAAATAGAAAAAGAAGATGTTCAAAGGGTAAGGGGAACTGTGGGGACATAGGAAAGCAAATAGGGAAAGAAAGTATTTGAAGGTAAAAATGGAAACAAAGCTTATGTATATAGGGGATGGGGGATTGAATGGAGGGAGGGGATGGGAAAAATGAGGATCAAGGTATATCATGTACAGGTGCAAATTCTCAGTGATGAATGTGATCATAATGTATACCTAAAATGTACCAATAAACTCAATTTATTTAATTAAAAATGTTTATGGGTATTTTATGCTCTGTAAATAGTTTTCATTATTGGCTCTGCTAGGGCTTTTTATAGTCTATAAAAAATTTTATTTTTTTATAAAGTAAAAACAAACTTGTAAGTCTCCTTTGAATCGTTATTGGGGATACTACATATTCCAATAGAATTCATAGAATGGGGAATATTTAGGTGCCAGAAATATACTACTATATGTTCATTTTAAATGCTTATTAAAAGTGAGTCTCTAATTAGAGTTGCTCTGTTAAAATTCAAATACATGGGTGAGCACAAATACACAAAACAGAAGTACATTTTTTAAAAATATGAATATTTAATGAATAGTAATTTAAAATCTGTAAAAGATTATTTTTCAACATTACTGTAATTATTATAACATTATATCCTAACTTGGATAAATTTCATTTGAAATTGAAAAGTTGCCTATGAAATTCTTCCACTGTCTTAATATTTCTTATCTAAAGAAAAATAGTTTAATTTAAAAATTAAATGCTTGTAATGTAAAGATTTATATTCTGTATTGTAATGGTGGTATGTTCTACCTAGAGACAGTGTAAAATGAACTTTGGCTATTTCTGAGATAAGTACATCAGAACAAATATCATACTCTAAATTCTAAAGTATGATAATAAGTGGCCTTTTTCCTTTCTTACTCTTTTGAATGATGCAATTTCGTATTTAATGACTATGATGATAGGGAAAGGTGCAGGTTAGCTTCATTTTCCAGAGAACCAACTTTACAAACAAAATCATTGCCATTTTCATTTATTCTCAAATGACTTTAACCAAACTAAAAATACCCAGTATTCAACATCTGGATTTTTCATATATATATATATATATATATATATATATATATATATATATATATATATACATTAGAAACAACAAAGTTATCATGTTATTCTAATGTTAACTTTGCTGTTCTTGAGGCTGAGCAGCTTTCCTTGAGTTTGGTTGTCTGCAGTCAGGCATAATGGCCACATGCCAGTATCCCAGCACTCTGGAAGGCAGGAAGATGCCAACTTTGAACCCACCTCAAATTAAAAATTTAAAAAGGAATGCTCACTGCATTGTCCTTGGGTTCATTCTCCCATCCCACAAATACACATACACATACACACACACACGTGCACACATACACACAAGTATAGTTAAAAAATATTTTTGTTACTTCACAAGTAATAAAAATCCATAAATTCAAATAAATAATCTTGTACTTTTCATATTTGTGCATGTTATCATATTGTGGTTCTAGAAAATTAATGTCTTAGACCAAAGGATTGGTAGACTATGGCCTGCAAGCCAAATTCAGCCACCACCTCTATTTCTACAGTCCATGAGTTAAGATTTGTTTTTTTTTAATTGAACTCTTTATTGGTACATTTTATATACAGCGCACAATCACACTCAACATTGGGGAATTTGTTTTAATAATCTGTAAATATTTCTAAAACCAAAAAGAATAATATTTTATATTAAAAAGCAAAAACTTGCATGGAATTCTAAGTTTTAATGTATAAAAATAAAATTGTTGGGACATAGATCATTTCCTTATGCACTTTCCATGGCTGTTTGACCTATAGTGGCAGATTTGTATAATCAACACAGTGATTCCTAAGGACTAAATTAGTACTGCTTACAAGGCCTAAAATTTTCCCTTCATGGAAGATTTTGTAAACTTTTATAAACTGACCCTGTAAAAAACAACTAGCATATGACTATAAATACATATAACATGAAAATCTAAGATTCAGGACACACAGATCTTTAAGGGGATTTTACATCATCTTTTACTATTTTCTTTTCTTAAAAATTGATTTTACTGGTACATTTTATGTATACATTATGATCACATTCAACATTGAGAATTTGTACGAGTACACCCCAGATCCAGATTCTTATGTCTCCCACTCCTCTGCCTTCCCTACAACACCCACCCCATATATACATAAATTTTGATTCTTTCTTTTACCATCAAGTTTTTATTTCCCTTCTTTACTTACCCTAGCCTCTTTCCCCTTTTCCTTTGAACATTTTGTTCCTATTTCACAATTCCTATCATGCATTTTAGATTAATATATTTTCTGTAAGCTTTCACTAAGGACAGTTGTCATTAGCAATAAAATATTTACCATGGTGTTCATTAAATATTTGGAAAAGTAGTGTGGAAATAATAGAATTGATCAGCTACTGTTTTAAGGATGGTTTTGAGGTTTTGGTTTTGGTTTTTTATCCAGAGATTGAACTTGCGATCTTGCACTTGCGAGGCAGGCACCAGAACCACAGAGCTAAATCCCCAGCCCAAGGTTTATTTTTCTTTATCACCACCTGAAAGTCTTGAGAGATTGAAATTCCTGTAACTTCCCACTGAAAATAAACTTTTATACATCACATGATAATCAGGTAATAATCAGCTATAACTCAAAATCTGTTAAAATCAAACTAATGTTCGACTTTTTCAGATCTTACTAAAGTTACTATGATTTGTTTCTATCTACATCATGAAGACAGAATATGGCAAATCAGGCCCAGTTTAATTTATGGTAAATACAGTTTACAATTAAGCTTCAATATATAAAAAAATGAAATTGGTGAATTAACCAAAATTTTAAATCCTTGCAAGCAAACATTAATAAGTGCTTCAATGATATAAAAGGCTGTCATTCCCTGCTAATGATTTGAATGCCATACAAGCTATTGAAAAAGCTATAAAACATAAATCTTTAGCAACTTACTCTTTGATGTCACAAGGAAATAGACTATTTTGGCTCATAGTTCAATGGGCCTAAATCTACTTTTAACATAATATTTCTGGTAGAAAAATTCAGTTTATTGTATCTGCATCATTATAGGTCATGTTAAAGAGGAAAAAATGCTTTAAATATGCAAAAGTATTGAGAGTTTTATGCACTACCTCCTATGATCTTGGGACTATATTGCATGGCTATTGCAAATAGTAGTAACTATATTTAATTTTGAGACTATTTCTGAAAAATCTCTAAAAATACAATGTCCTGGATTTTTATATTTACTAAGTAGTGTAATACTAATTAAAAGTTTAAAAATTTTAAAAGATTTAGAACAGAGCAACAGTTCAAAAAATGACCTGAGCCGGGTGTGGTGGCTCACGCCTGTAATCCCAGCACTCGGGAGGCAGAGACAGGAGGATTGCTGAGTTTGAGGCTTGCCTGGACTACATAGTGAGCTCAGAGCCAGCCTGAACTACAAAGCGGGACCCTGTCTCAAAAAAAAAAAAATGACCTGAAATATGTTATATATTCTAAGACCAGTGATGGAAAACTAAAACAAAAAGCTTTCAAGTATAAAGAGATAAGTATTTAACAAAATTCAGGTTTTTTGTTGCTGTTACCACATTTATTTAAATCAATGTTTCAGAATGGTTTCCTTTGAAACTTGCAGAGAATCACAAGAAATTCAAAGATGCAAAAATATAAAAGCCTAATCCAGAGAATTGAAGAGTATGCTTTCCAATACATGGACCTAAAAAGTAACTAGTTTTAACAGGCAAAATCGAAGGAGCTATTTGTTTGGAATCCAAGGAACCTGGGAGATCACTAAATAAATGGAATTACAATGTTTTCCCCTGGTCATGGCTAACTTATCCCAGGTTATATAAGATTCCATGTGAATTCTAGCAATCTTAAGCTAATCATTAAAAGGATTTTCAATTAAAAGAAAATCAGGGCATAATTAATTTCAATTATCATATCTTTGTAATTAGAGATGGTGCCACCATATTCAGCCAGCTTTGGAGCTTTGGAAGGTGGATAAGAAATTTCTAACATTAATTGCCAGTTTGCTTCTACTAATGAAACATCTTGGGCTGTAGCTGAGTAGCAACAGACAGTGGCTAGGACTTACATGAAAAATTACAGTGTTGTGACAAATCCTTCACAACTTTTGACTTCAAATTCTATCTCAAGATTAAGCACACTATCGAGTCAGTCTTTTCACTAGATTTCATTAAATATTTAACATGATCATAGCCCCCCAAAATAAATGTTTTTGTCTAACCTTCTGAACACAAATACAGGAGATATTTTTATTTCTTTGCTATGTTTAAGATGCTTTCTTGCATAATCATTACCCATCATTGGAACTAAAATCATTTAGAAGAGTTTTACTAAAGATTGCCTGTTCAATTAAAGAAGAGCCACGTTAAATTAAAGAGGTTTTCAGGTTTACCAGCAAAACAGCATGTGTAGTCACTTTAAGTGGCTTCAGTACTGGGCACTTACCCAACTCCCTGGTCCTGTGGAGTCAGCTGTCCTCCATGTACCTGGGTCACCGCATGTGACAGTGTTCAAATGCCTGGCCTTACCAAACTTTTTCAGAAAAGATTCCAACTTTCAAATGGGGGAAGAGTTGGTCATTATTAAATATCTATTTTTAAAAAACAGAGAGAAAAAGGTGAATTTTAGACAAGCAAATTCTCCCCAGTCTCAAAAAGTTTTATAAGACTAATCATCACCAACATGAAACCTAAGCTCATCTTTTATAGACAGTTGGTTCTTTTCAACTGTGACTCATTCAATTTTCATTTCACTCTCATACTCCTTTTTTTTTCCCCTACCTGCTTTTGATCTTCTATTTTATACCATACAGGAGTCTTGAGTAGTATGTGTGAAGTGAGACATCATCAGTCGAGGGGGGAAAGCATACAGGCCTAGACAAAAAATCATAAAGAAATAAGGCCTGAGATTTGATGGGAGTTGATCTGCACAGTTATCAAAGTCCTGTTGTACTTCATGAAAGATACCTGGTCTTTTCAATGCTACATTTCATGTAGTGATGAAAATGGGATATGGAATATCATTGTGAAAACTGGCTCATAGGGAATAATAGCTAAGAGGCCATCAATGCAAACAAACTCAACAGGACCCAATTGTGATGAGTTAGCCAGACACTGAACCTGCTGCATAATCTCAGCTTTCATCTGGGGGATTCCAAAAAGCTCCCACCCCTACCATGCTTTGGAGCCTTGGCCTCAGTTTAGAAATCACCTAAGAATTCTTCTCAAATAACTAGTATGTTTTCTCACTGGAAACAAAAGTGGGACGCTGGGATTCAGTTCCCTCAGGGAATGATTTTAAAGATACTTTAGAAAAAGCAAAGCTGTATTTTATGCACTACTGTTCTTGGGAATAGCTATGCAGAAGACTAAAGTCCATTTTGTTGATTTATATTATTTCATCAGCTTTTGAATAATAACAGCTACCCTAAAAAGGCAGTGTTCTGTCAGTAATATCACTACCCTGTACCATTATGATATTTCATTTTATTCAAATGGCTTAGAGAACTTTAATAACATTTACGTTCTCAATTACCTCTGTGTAGAGGCAAGTTGCCCATGGCTGTTATGGACTGAGATTAAAAACCAAGAGTTCAGCCTCTTAAGGTTTCTAGTCAGTCCCCTGAACTAGACTCTCCCAAAACAGTAAAGTGATTTTAAAGCCAATATAACCACTAGAAAAATAATAGCCACAGGCTATCTAGATTGCCTTCTTGCTCATGCTAATTGAGGGGGGGGTGGTACTTTATACAACTAATCCAGGCTCCTGTTTTTCAGAGAAGTACCAACTCCATAAATTAAAAAATACCATTCAGTCCAGGGGTGAATATGAGGGGCAGGAAATCCACTGATTTAGTACTATTCATAGATATATCCTTTTAATTTGGAAGTTCAAAACTCTTACTAAAAATACAAAAACAATAGTTGGAAACCTCCTTTAGACCTCTGTTCCCTCTGTTAACAGGAACCATAACTTTACTCAGTCACCATATGCCTGTATTACTTGTACAGCTTTGGAGCTAGATGTTCTCAAGTGATGTTTCAGAATCTTCTTTGAATGTAGATTGGGCCATATCTTCAACTATTTTAAAACTCAACCTGCAAATGCAACAGGTTCAAGTAGCAAATAATACATTCTGCCATTTATAGAAAAAAGTATTAGTTTTAATCTTAAAACAAGTGTTTTAGAAATATCAAATATACTATCCATGTAGTCTACAAATTAGTTAGCTAAAAAGACAGCAATTACAGCTTTTGGCAAGGAAAAGGGAAAAGAGTTGAGACAAAGTAGCTGACATTATTTATTACTGTTTAAAAATGCAATCAGAATCTGATTTGCTGGGTGTAGTGGCTCACCTGTAATCCCAGCACTCGGGAGGCAGAGACAGGAGGATTGCTGAGTTCTAGGCTTGCCTGGGCTACATAGTGAGCTCAGGGCCAGCCTGAACTGCAAAGTGAGACCCTGTCTCAAAAAAAAAATGCAATGGACAATATCATACGTTTCATAAAGTTGTGTGAGAAAATTTTACCATTTACCTGTAAATTGGAAACCCTCTATTAAAGTGCTTCCTTGTCTTTTAGGCTTTATTACTGGACTGAATGTTTGATTAGTTGCACATACATCATATCTTTGTATTAATGAGTAATTCTCCTCATATAAAATATTCATCAGTATCTGATAAAACCAGAAGTGGAAAGTTAAATGGTTACCCTATCCCCAAAACAACTTAATTATTATGGATCAGAGGAAAGGTGCCCAGTGCTCTTCAGTACTAAAGAAGGTTGGTTGTAGACTAAGAAGACACCTCATTTAGCAACTGTTTCCAAGCTATGGGATCAGTCATTCTTAACAACCTTTAAGTCATTCAACTGAACCTTTAGGAGTAAATTACTTCAACTAGAAACAAAGTTAAAAGCTCTCTTTGTCATATAAAGCTATAATTACATTTGCCTAATGCATTAGAATTTTAGAGCCTTTCAGTGATTTATGTCTTTTATTTTTTCTAAAACTTTTGAGTTTATTGGTATATTTTACATTACGGTCACATTCAACACTAAAAATTTGTTTGTTGTTTTAATGTTTAAGTCTCATATCCATTGTGAGTTTAGTTTTGTGCATGGTGAAAGAGATAGGTCTAGCTTTAGCTTTTGGCAGGCTAAAGCCCAGTTTTTCCAACAACATTTGTTAAAAAGGCTGTCTTTCTTCCATTGGGGATGTTTGCCTCCCTTGTCAAAGTTAAGGTGGCTTAGTGTATCCGGATTTGTTTCTGGGTCTTCTAATCTATTCCAATAAGCCTGCTGGAAAACATATTAGGTAAAACTCTTGGAAACATTGGCTTAGACAGAGACTTTATGAATAAAACCTCTATAGCACAAGAACTAGCAGAAAGAATCAACAAATGGGATCTCATTCTACTGAAAAGCTTCTGCACAGCAAAAGAAGTCACTGGCACTGCTAAAAGACAACCAACAACATGGGAAAAAATCTTTACTAGCTGTGTATCAGACAAAGGGCTATTATCTACAATATATAAAGAACTCAAACAAATCAGCCTCCCCAAGCTTAAAGACCCAATTCAAAAATGGGCATCTGGAATGAACAGACACTTCTCAGAGGCAGAAGTCAAAGCAGCCAAGAGGCATATGAAGAAATGTTCAACATCACTGGTCATTCGAGAGATGCAGATGAAAATAACACTGAGATTTCATCTCACTCCACAAAGAATGGCTGCTATCACAAAATCAACCAAGAATAAATGCTGGTGAGGCTGTGGGGAGAAAGGAACCCTTCTCCACTGTTAGTGGGATTGCAGACTTGTGCAACCATTGTGGGGATCCGTGTGGAGATTTCTCAGAAAACTAGGACTAGGAGTTCCATTTGACCCTGCTATCCCCCTGCTAGGAATATACCCAAAAGAATTTTAAAAATCACATTGGAAAGACAGATGTACACCCTTGTTCATAGCAGCTCAGTTCGTGATACCTCAATGTTGGAAACAACCCAAAAGTCCATCAACTGGAGAGTGGATAAAGAAGATGTGTTTTTTTTATAAAATGGAGTATTATTACTCTGCCATAAAAAATGACAAGATCGAGCCATTTAGGTGCAAATGGAGACACCTGGAGGATATACTAATAAGTGAAATCAATAGATCACAGATAGGCAAATTCCGGATATTCTCTTTGACATGAACACCTGTAGATGCAAATGAGCTCTAGAAAATATGACAGCTTTTATAGAGTGGGAAATTTCTATAGGAAATTTTGGGTGGGAATGTAATGAGGGGAAGGAATAAGTATGGTACAGAAAGAAAATAAAAGAGCATATATAAAGGGGGTGAGGAGGTGTGGGTGGGTAGGGATATGGGTAAAAATGAGAATTAACTTGTGTCATATACTGGTACAAATTCCCCAATGATATACCTGATTTTGAGATGTATATAAATTGTACCAATAAAGAATTCAATTAAAAAAATTTGTTTGTTGGTATATTTTACATTATGATCTCCTTCAACACTAAAAATTTGTACCTGCACATGACATACTTCATTCTCATTTTTCCCTTTTCCCTGCCCACCCTACCACTGCCCAAGCCCCTATATACATGAGCTTTGTTTCCGTTTTTTGTTTTACTAACAAATTTTTCCCTTCTTTATTATTTTTATTAGTACATGCTTGTAACACACAATGAGGACATTCATCATGGGACATTAGTACACATACATACTGTATCTGAATCCTTATTTCTCCTGTCCCCTCCTTCTCCCTTTTTTTCTCTTGACCTCCTCCCATGTGTAAGTTCTACCTCTTTTAATATGAGAAAATTAAGTTTGCCTTTAAGTGAAGTTTTTTCTTCCTATTAAATCATTATATTTTAACACAAGTAAAGAAATTTGTATCTCTAAAGCATCAGTGCTCGATGTATCTCTAAAGCATCAATGCTCAAAATTTGCAGTATCCCACTTATGAAGTTCTTTTACTTTAAGATGATATAAAGGAAAAAAAACTATAGAATATATGTAAATTAACTTAATTTGGATAGAAATAATCAACTAATCCAGGAGCTCAAAAATAATTTTGAAAAGAGGGCAGGGGAATGAGAAAAAATAAGAATCAAGATATATATCATGGACAAGTACAAATTCTCAATGATGAAGATGATCATAATGTACACTTAAGCCATACCAATAAACTCAATTTTTAAAGAATAATTTTCATCATTACAGATTCCTTTCCTACCACTCACCTTGGCCCAACGCACTTTACTTTTAATTTTCAAATAATAAGTTGGCATCCTATAGGTGCAACCTAGCGACGTTTTTACAATAGAACTCAATTGTAGGAGAGTTATAGGCTTTTTGGATACTTACAGAGTCAGTAGTATTGTATTTATTCTCATTATACACAGATAAGATGCCTCTGTGTTCTAAGGGAAATTCAGACCTGGTGGGAAAATTATAAAACCAGATTTAGCCACACTGGAAGAGAGTTCTAAACAAGCTTTATACACCAGTGGAATTGATTTCTTATCTCAACAAGTAATTTAGATAAATATTTCCAAAATCAGGAGTCAAAACTGAATAAATTAGCCCTATTTTTTATCAGTAATAATTGTCAGTTTGATAAGTGAAAAAGTTGATATTATGATGAATTTTCATTATATTGTAGTTGCACTTTAAACAAAAGAATGAATTATTAAAATAAAGTTGGATTTATTACTTTAAAACTGTGAAGGTAATATATTCTATTCCACAATATATATCGTACATTCTATAACTCATTTACATCTTCAGTTCTCATACCAGAGAAAAGATACCATATTTACACATCTGTGACCTATCAAAGGGAAATGGGGTATAGAGGTAAGTAATTTTGGGACAGAAAAAAATGTGATGGTAATTTAAGAAAAGGAAACAAAGCGTATGTAAATGGGGCAGTGGTTACAGGGTAGGTAGTGGAATGGGAAAAAATGAGAATTAAATCATGTCATTTACTGGTATAAATTCTCAATATTGAGTGTGATCATGTTGTGTATATATAATGTACCAATAAAGATTCAAATAGAATAAAAGAAGAAAAGTATGACGTGGAAGTGCTGAGACATTTTTTCTTTTTTATAATATAATACTTAAAACTTGTTTTTTTTCAGTCATTTTAGATATTGTCCTTAGGGGCAAGATTTACAGATATATTCAAACATGTTGGTAAATTCATGGTGATTACAGTATTGGTAGTACTGTAATTTCTTGTAGTTATTTATTTATAGATGATCAATTCCAGGAACCAGCTTCACTAGGTAACTGATATTGAATAACTTTAAGAAAGCTTTTAAATCATCCCTAGATTCATAAAGCATTTCCTTGTTTCTTGGATTACTTAAGCACACTTATTTCTGGGAATGTTTAGTCAAAAGCATGAAATTCAAAACTGTAAATTGGAGTGTTGATGGCTATTAAAGACCGATTACTGTATTAGTTCAACAATATAGCCCTATTTGCCAACAAAAGTTCTGAAGTTGTGGTTTGTATTTTCAGAAAACCTTTCTTGAAAGCCACAAACTGGATAATGTAAAAAAGTGATTCTAATCCTATCTCTACTGTCATAAGAGGACATCCCTTATAAACCAAGTATTCTAATTTTTCAGCTAGAGTTAGACTCCTAATACTTTCATTGCACAGTTGTGAAGTGTGGAGTTTTCGTCCACCCTGTAGTAAAATTGAGCATCAAATTCCTCTGAAAACTAGGATTAGAGGTCCCATTTGACCCTGCTATTCCCCTGCTAGGAATATACTCAAAGGAATTAAAAGAAACATTTCACAAAGACATATCTGCACCCATGTTCATAGCAGCTCAGTTTGTGATAGCCCAATCTTGGAAACAACCCAGATGCCCATCAACTGGAGACTGGAAAACGAAGATGTGAGTTTTTTCATAAAATGAAGTATTACTCTGCCATAAGAATGACAAGTTTCATTCATTTATGTGCAAATGGACACACCTTGAGGACACACTAATAAGTGAAATAAATAGATCACAGATATGTAAATACCATACCTTTTCTCTGGTATGAGAACCTGTAGATGTAAATGAGTTCTAGAATGTATGACAGATTTTGTGAAATAGGAAATATTCAAAGGGAATGTGGTGGGGGAAGGTAATGAGGGGAAAGAACAAATATGATTTGGAAAGAAAAAGAAAGAACATGCATATAGGGGATGGGGGATTGTGGGATGGGTAGGGGTGTGGGTAAAAATGAGAATTAACTTGTGTCATATACTGGTACAAATTCCCCGATGTTGAGTATGATTGTGAGCTGTCTATAAAATGTACCAATAAAGAATTCAATTAAAAGAAATTGAGCATCAGTTCTATTCTCTGGACCAGAAAACAAACATGAAGAATTTCAAGGGGTGGCAAGTTATGTAAATAAGTCATACAGGATACTTGTGAAGGACACATAGACACAACCATTGGTAAATTAGAGTCATGTCCAATTGGAGAGCCCAGAGCTGGCCTAATGGCAGCATTAGCTACACTCTTGTGAGAGGTTATTCTTATGCCAGAAAAGATTCCTCAATATTTCCCCAAAATTAAACTCCTAGTTTTTCAGACATAGGACTTCATCGACAGAAATATGTAAGTAATGCATGAGAATAAAATCACATGGAAACATAGCCACTCTGAAGCTTTCTTAACAAATTGGACCAATATTGCCAGGAATGGGGCTCATGCCTGTAATCCCAGCACTTGGGAGGCAGAGGCAGGAGAATTGCCATGAGTTTGAGGCTTGCCTGGACTACCTAGTGAGTTCAGGGCCAGTCTGAACTGCAAAGCAAGATTTGGCCTCAAAAACTAAAAAAGAACCAAAACAATAGCAACAGCAATCGCAAATGAACCAATAATTAATTGTTTTCCTTTTAACACCTTTTCATATAACCAAACTTTAAACATAAAAAGGAAAATATATCCTATTAATGTTCATTAATATATAAAATGTACCTATATGTAATTTTGATTTCAGGAAACTCAATTGTTAGACAGATTTTATAAGAATCATTGCCTATGAAGAAACCTAAAGAATATATTCTTTATAAGAAAGAAAATAAATCATTTATTAATATAAAATAGGGCATTGTACCATCAATAAGTATAAATGAGGCAATTAATGGGATAAAAATAAGCCTGAAGCAATAAATGATTAACTTTCAGGCTGGTTTGCTTGGAGAGTCAATAAATTGCATAAGACTTTTTGTGTACTGGAAATCCAAGACTACAAGAAAATATGGTCTTGGAAATTTTTTTTTAAATAGGCTTCTTTTTTCAATTGTATGACTTAGTGAGAACTGAGAATATTTAATTCTTTCATTTGTCATTTAGTATTTATTCTTCTTGGTTTACGAAACAATGTAATATTACCACGGGATAGATCACTTGACAGAAGGCAGACAGTTTTCTACTCTAAGCTCCACATCTTGTTACCTCAATAAAACTTCTTTATAGGCTTTAAATTCTTCATCTGACAAGGGACAGGGATAGAATCAATGGAGAAAACATTTTAGTAACATTTGAGGCCATCTAATAAATCTAGCACCCCCACACCTGATGCTCAAACCTTTCCAAACTTCCTAACCATACATGTGCACTGTCTGAGTCCTCTCTGTTGCTATCTCTGTCTGTCTCTCTCCTTCTCCTTCCCTCTCCTTCCTTTCTTACAATATGAAATGATAGAATATGTACAAACATATGGTGAATATATATGCATGTGATGTGTTTATGTACCCTATCAAGTGAAACCAGACACTGTGCTTATAAACCTTTACAGTGGAGAGCTTGTCAGGTCCCAATGGATCCATCCTTCCATGTTATTTTTAGGCAGCTATGGCTATTAGAAAATTCATTCTTACTCAAGTAATCCTCATCACTGTTTTATTAATATTTATTCTTACTCCTTGGAATAACATAATAATGTGTGACAGTACTATATAATTCAAAACAGAAGGCTGAATACAGTAATTATATTATCTATAATATATTAATTATTATATGAATATATAATTATATTATATAATTATATAATAAAACTATAATTATATAATAAAACTATAATTATATAATTAAAATATAATTATATTAATATATAATATTTATATTATAAAAATTTCAAACTTTCTAGAATAAAATGTTCTTCTTATGATATCTTTAAATCCACCTAATATGCTTATTTCTAAATATCCTACAGCTAGAGAAGCAAGCCTCTACCTGAGGTGTGATTACTGAAATAAATATGAACTGTACCAGTATTTAATGAGCATCAACACAGAACTGAAAGGTGCTTCTACCTTTATGTTCTAAGTCCATACCTTTCAAGATAAATTTTTAAACCATTGTGGTGGTCAAATTGATGTGTCAATTTGGCTAGGCTACAGTGCTTTGGTATTTGGTCAAACATTGGTCTATAAACATAAATTGGAGATGTGCTTGAATTTTTTTTTTAGACTGGGTCTCATTTTGTAGCTCACTCTGGCTCTAAGCTCACTATGGATCCCAGGCAAGCCTCAAACTCAGCAATCCTCCTGCCTCTGCCTCCTGAGTGCTGGGATTACAGGTGTGAACCACCATGCCTGGCACTGTGGTATGTGGTACCAGTTCCTGGTGGGGGTGAGTTACCACCCCCGGACTGTTGTATGTGGTTACCAGGGATGAAATGGGACCTTGCGCTTGTTAGGCAGGCATGGGAACCACTGAGCTAAATCTCCAGCCCCAGATGTGCTTGAAATTTATAACTGGCAGACTTAGCCACTGAATAAACCAGATCATTGTCCAAAATATGAATGGGTTTCACCTGTTGTGAAGCCCTTAAGAGTAAAGACAGAGATAGCCTTAAAATGAAGCAACTCTTTAACACAGAAACACTACTTGAGGTTCCAGTGACTGGCCTGTCTTATACTTTCAAAACTCAAAACCTACCTCCATCTTCTATCCTTTCTGGATTTCCGTCTGCCACTCTGCTCTACTGGCTTTGGACTTCCAAATTTCCACAACTAAATGAACAACTAAATTCTCAACTAATGAAAAAGATTGATGATAGATGATGATGATGATAGATCATAGATGATAGATCATAGATGATAGATGATATATAGGTAGATAGATGATAGATAGATGATAGATAGATGATAGATGATTGATAGATGATAGAGATAGAGGAAGATACATACATATAGAGATGTATTATTGGTCTTGTTTTACTGGGGAATCATGACTAATAAAGCAAGCAGGTTTTTACACACTGCTGCTAAATTCCATTTCTTCTAGTCTATAATTTTTAAGACTTTATTTTTAGTTTTATTTTTTCTGCACTTAAAATGAAAAAATATATTTTTTCACAATAAAGTGCATCTGATTTAAATTATCTTAAAATATTCTTTTAGGGAGTTGTTTCTAGTCTCCC